>JAGIQG010000013.1:67144803-67382508 GCA_024679065.1 Sphyrna mokarran
AGAAGAAAAAGAGAACGAAGGAGCAATAGACGCAGCAGCAGAGCCAAAAGAGAAAACTAAAGACTCAACGACAAAAGAGAGAAGGAAAAGCCCTACATAGGAAAGAGTGGAAGGAAAGAGGAACATCCAAAGGCCGTTCGCCAAAAAGCGGGACAACTCAGTAGAGAAGGATGAGGGGAAAGTACATATCCCTGGCAAGATCGAACGAAGGGGTCGGAATGCAGGAGAAAGAACAGAAGACGAGTCTACGAAACAAGCCGGATATCCTCAACGGATTCCGGCGGACCAGGAGAATAAAAGTACAAAACATCCGAGAAACCAGCAGACCGGACACGAGAAAGGTCTCGGATAAGCGGATCCGCAGGCTAGGCGAACGCGCAGGGTTTTCCAATTGCTGAGAGACTAGACAGATGCGAGTCCGCCCTTGAAAGCGAAGAACGCGAAACAGCGCCTACAAGAAACTTCGTCTCTTTGGTCGCGAGGTACTGTGGGTTTTCGCCACGGCCACCTGGTCCGTTGTGGGTGTGTGAGTGTGGGTGTGTGAGTGTGGGTGTGTGTGTGGGTGGGTGTGTGTGGGAGAGATATCCCGTGTGCAAGACTTGGTCTGCTATTTAGGTAGATACTCTGGAGTGTATTTTTCCTTGTAATTCTTTCAAAGTAATTATTAGGGTAAAATTGGCAGAACCACCCGAAGATTTGTGATTGAAATGGAGATGATTTCCATCTCAGCCAAATTGTCCAGAGGAAGATAGTTTTTCCAGACAATTGCCAAAAACTTCCAAGAGGGATTTCCCCCCGGGCAGCCAGGAGGTTACTGGGCAATAATAATATGGGCAGAGTGAATAAGAAGCAGCTGTTCCTCTTGGTTGAGGGGCAACCACAAGGAGGCATAGTTTTAGGGTAAGGGACTGGAGATTCAGAGGAGATTTGAGGAAACAATTTTTCACTTAGAGTGATGGGAATCTGAACTGTTCTGCCTGGGAACGTAGTGGAGACCAGACCTTTACAATCTTTTAAAAGTACTTGGATGAGCACTTGAAATATAGCATTCAGGGATATAAAGAACAAAAGAACAATATTGGGACAAGTGCTGGAAAATGGGATTAGCGCAACTTTAGTGGTAGTTACTGTCAGTGCAGACTTGATGGGCTGCAGAGCCTTTTTCCGCATTGTATGATTCTATGATTCATACAGGGACCCTAGAAAGGAAATAGTTGGCTAAAATGGCTAGTGGGGGGATAGAACATAGAACATAGAACATTACAGCACAGAACAGGCCCTTCGGCCTTCGATGTTGTGCCAACCAAAATAAAAAGCAATGCCCCTCCAAACTAAACCATTCCCTTCTCTTCCATATACTTATCAATTAACCTCTTAAACGCCACCAAACTTGGCGCATCTACAACAGCTGCAGGCAGGGCATTCCACTCCCTAATCACTCTTGAGTAAAGAACCTACCTCTGATATCCGTCCTATAACTCATACCCCTTAATTTAAAGCTGTGTCCCCTCGTGCTAGCTTTCTCCATCCTAGGAAAAAGGCTATCACTGTCCACCCTTTCTAAACCTCTAATCATCTTATATGCTTCAATAAGATCCCCTCTTAGCCGCCTCCTTTCTAACGAAAACAACCTCAAATCCTTCAACCTCTCCTCATAGGACCTGACCTCCATACCAGGCAACATCCTGGTAAACCTCCTCTGTACCCTCTCCAATGCCTCCACATCTTTCTTATAATGTGGGGACCAGAACTGCACACAATACTCAAGTGCGGCCGCACTAGAGTTTTGTACAGTTGCAACATGATGCTGCGGCTCCTAAATTCAATCCCCCTACCAATAAAAGCTAAGACTCCATATGCCTTCTTAACAACTTTATCCACTTGACTGCCTACTTTCAGGGATCTATTGACACATACACCAAGATCCTTCTGTTCCTCAACACTATTAAGAGCCCTACCATTAGCCCTATACTCTACACATTTATTGTTCCTGCCAAAGTGCATTACCTCACACTTTTCCACATTAAACTCCATTTGCCACCTCTCGGCCCAGCTCTGCAACTTGTCCAAGTCACTCTGTAAACTATAACACCCCTCTTCACTATCTACCACTCCACCAACTTTAGTGTCATCTGCAAATTTACTGATCCATCCCTCAATACCCTCATCCAGATCATTTATAAAATCCTAATAGGATCCTAAGGATCCTATTTACTGCATGGACTGGTCGCACTCATTTCAAATGTAATTGTCTGTTGCCTAATTATTGGATGTGTTAATGTCTGTTGTAAAGCAATGGTGACATGAATTGTGCTGGGAGCCAGTATAACCATCGAAGAAGCATACACGATGGAACTCCTGAAGACAACAGAGAAGGAAAGAAGATAGATCTCTACATGTGAAGATGTAGCTATTGGTCTGGGGATTATTAAATCATAATCCTGATCAAAAAGGGGGAATGTTGTGGGGGAATTAAAGTGATGGACACAAAATGTTACCTCGGCAGAGACATTAGCAGGCACTGGTTTTTAGCACAGACAGTTGCTTAGAAGTTGAAACATGGAGGATCCAAAATGCTGTAGGAAGCTGTTTAGAGCTTGAGGCACTTTAGATAAGGGCAGATCCAAAACAATGAGTCTGAGGTCAACTGCAGATGGGGTCATAAATATATAAATGTAACAAGATCAGCCACTGAATAGATCAAAACCATTGATAGAGGACATAATTCTATAAATGTATCCATTCTATGAACAATGTCATGTTAACTGTCCATATCTGTACCTATCTGCTTGTAATGATGTCCATATCTGCCTACTCAACTTGTAAGTGTGTAAATACATGATGATATTGATGTACTTGTTTTTATCCTACAGGTGTTTTGGTCCACCTTGTTGTCTAAGTGGACCAAGGTGGACTTAGGCGTACACATGATGGGTCGTGAGAGGGCTGCTCTTGGATTTTTTCGAGAGTATCCTGGTGCTTCACGTTGTTAGTGTGCGCTTGACCTGGACCATTTGATGGGCAACACGACAGCTCAGTGACTATCGCTGTGCTGTGCAGATACATGGATTTGGCCCTGTGTCTGTGGGAGTTTGCGCATTCTCCCTGTGCTTGCGTGGGTTTTCTCCAGGTGCTCCGGTTTTCTCCTACATCCCAAAGATGTGGATCTTAGGCTAATTGGCAGAACGAATTCTCCCTAAATTGTCTCAAATTTGGTTTTTAATCCATAGATCTATAAACATAGACAGGGATCATGGGTAGAGGTGGGAACATCGGGGTGGCGGCACGGTCTCGTTGAGCCAAAAGGCCTGTTTCGCGTACTGTTTTGTTCTTTGTTCTTTGTCCTTTGTAACGATGTGTGAATTGCTAATGTCTGTACTGGCTATTGTCTAAATGGTACAAAAACCATCGTGCAGTTGAGAAGGTAACTGCCAAGTACTGCGGAGTACTGGTGCTTTCTCCCAAAACTTCTTGTCTGAAATAAAACTGTATTGTTGAAACCTCTAAGTCTGACTCTAAAGTGGTAAATTTCCCACAACAGTTTCAATTTCCGGCTTGGGTCACTGTCTGTTTGGAGTTTGCACAATCTCCCTATGTCTGAATGGATTTCCTCTGAGTGGTCCGGTTTTCTTCCACAGTCTGAAAATCATGCTGGTTAAGTTCGTTGGCCATGACTGTGGCGACTGAGGGAATTTCACAGTAACTTCATTGCAGTGTCAATGTGAGCCTACTAATGACTAACAAATAAACTTTAACTTAACTTTAACAGAATAACATACACAGAAGCTCCAGGCCAGAGTTTCTACAGATACAAAAATATTTGCTGAGCACCATTTTGGTGATGGGCGTAATGATAGACCAAATGGCCTCTTTGTACTCTTTAATTTATTTACAATTGAATCGAGACACAGAAGAGGAATTCACCATATCTCCTTAGACAATATTTTCTAAGCCCATGATGACTACCATCCAGAAGGACAAGGGCAACAAATACATGTGAGCTGTACCATCTGGAGGTTCCCCTCCAAGCCACTCATCATCCTAACTTAGAAATGTATTGCCATTCCTTCAATGTTGCTAGGTCAAAGTCCTGAAACTCCTTCCCTAACACCATGTAGAATGTAGCAGCTCAGTGAGATATGGGCAATAATTCCTGGCCTAGCTTGCAATGCCCACATCTCATGAATGAACTTAAAAACTACAACTTAGAATCGTCAATGGGACTCCAAAGCTTGTCATCAAGTAAGTACTGTTGTATGAATTTGTTCTGATTTTCAATTGAGAGCTCAGCTTTAAAGGTTAATGACAGTGGATTGGAAGAATAATAAGCTGCTCACTGCCAACAATATACTTTCAAATTTCAGTCATTATTGCAAAGTCTAAGAATGGGATGTGCTCACTTCAAAACTAGAAAATCCTACCATGATTCCCATAGTAGGCGGATGGTAAAATTCTCTGCAGAGTCACGTTAAAAGCATTTATATGATGTTACAAGAGGCAAACGACCTGTGAGAGAAACCGTATTGCACAAAGCTTACCAGCTGCTTCTTGTCCTCCTGAAAATGTGCATCAACAAACATTCTTCCAACAGCGTATGGGAGAACGTCTTCTGCAAAATCCACACACTTTTCCCATCGTGCAGACAGTGATGTCGCTCCTGTAAACACCTGGAATTGTTTGCAGGCAATCAGCAAGATATACTTTGGGTGGTATTTACTCCTCCCTCTCTATAACCTGACCCAAAACAATTGGTGCTTTCTCTTTTGCTGTTTTTGGGATTTTACAATGCAGAAATTGTTAGCATCCTTTCCTGACATCCTCTGTATAGTATAAAGGACAGTGAGGTAGATAACGCTGTGCACACAACACAATGGGGTACACACTAGACATGCACGTTGCATTAGGGTATGTGCTGTGTGCATGAGAGATACAATGGGGTACAAGCTGTGTGCATGATACAATGAGGTTGGCACTGTGTGTGTTAAAAACAATGGGGTTGGTGCTGTATGTGTGAAATACAATGGGATTGCTGCTGCGTGTGTGCATGATACAACGGGCTACGCACTGTGTGCAAGATACACTCTGTGTGTGAAATATAAGTGGAGTTGGTGCTGCATGCATGCATGATACAATGGGGTACACTGTGTGTGTGAGATACAGTGGGGTATGCTCTATGTGTGAGATATAATGGGGTTGGTACTGTGTGTGTGATATAATGGGGTAAGCACTATGTGTGTGTGTGTGTGTGAGGAACAATGAGGTTGGTGCTGTGTGTGTGTGCATGATACAATGGGGTATGTACTGTGTGAGATATAATGGGGTATGCTGTATGTGTGATACAATAGGAGATGTGCTGCATATGTGAAATACAATGAGGTTGATGCTGTGCATGAGATACAATGGGTACAAGCTGTGTGTGTGAGATGCAATGGAGTTGATACTGTGTGTGAAAAATACATACTGTGTATGTGATACAGTGAGGTACATGCTATGTGTACATGATACAATGAGGTACACAGTGTGCGTGATACAATGGGGTATACAGTGTAAGTGTACGATACAATGGGATATGCATTATGTGTGTGAGATACATTGGGGTATGCTCTGGATGTACGTGAGATCCAATTGATACATACTGTGTGTGTGATGTACAATGGGATTGGTGCTGTCTATGCGCAAAATACAATGGGATATACTCTGTGTGTTTAAGAAACAATGGGGTACATGCTGTATGTGTGAGATACAATGGGGTTGACTCTGCATATGTGCATGATATAATGGGGTTGGCTCTATCTGTGTGCAAAATACAATGGGACGCGCTCTGGGTGTGTGCAAGATAGAATGGGGTACATGCTATGTGTGTGAGGTACAATTGGTGTGTGCATGATACAATGGGGTTTGCGTTGCATGTGTGCATGATACAATGGGGTTTGCGCTGCATGTGTGCATGATACAATGTGGTTGGATTGCATGTGTGCTTGATACAACGGAGTACACACTATATCTGTGCTTAATGTATTATTGCTGTATGTATGCGAAATATAGTTGGTGCTGCATGAGATAATTTGGAGTATGGATACGTGTGCGTGTGTGTGTATGTGTGTGTGTGAGATACAATGGAGTTCATGCTGTGTGCACAATACACTGAGATACACACTGCACTGCACAATGGAGTATATACTATGAGTGAATGTGTGTGGGGGTGTGGGTGGTGTGTGTGTGTGGGCGGGGGGCGGGATGTGTTATAATGGGGTACACAGTACGTGCGATACAATGGGGTACACACTGTGTACAATAGGTTCACATTGTATGTTTGTGATACACTGGGAGTACACACTGTGTGTGCGCGATACAATGAAGTACACGCTGCGTACGATATAATGAAGTACACACTCTGTGTGATACAATGGGATAACACCGTATATGATACAACTTGATACACGTTCTGTGTGTGTGATACAATGAGGTAAGCTCTATGTGTGCTTGATACAATGGGATACACTCTCTCTAAACTAATTGCAGCTGTTGGCACTTACATTTAGAAATTCAAGGCGTCTGGTGAGGAAGCGATGGCTGAGGTTTCCTAGCCTCCTGTACACAATTCTCCACACAATATAGTTGGCAATTGTTCTAAAATTGAACAGATTTATTTCAGGAAGTATGTAAACTAAATTATGTGAGGATCCATTGATAGAACACTGTGTCCAAGTAATGAATTGTACATCTTATGTCACCTTAATCTTACCTATTATCCACAGTTTCTAACAGCTGGAACAAATCCTTGAAATACTGAGGAACACGTACAATGACTTCTTCTGATGTGTTGATATGTGCAAGTGCAGGATAGCGATCAGTATCGATGACCAGCTTCATATACCGCAGCCAATCGAACTGAAAACACACAAGCGTATTCATCATGAGTTATAACCATGTTAAAATGATACAGTGCTAGAGAGACTACAGCTTCAGCAAGCCTCTCACACTGAAGTGAGAGCAGCATAGAGCCAGCTGCTTTCTCTAACTTACTGCAAACTCAGGCAGTCTTCATCATCTCAAAGAAATCCCACAAGCTGACACCTTAGTCTTGGAGATTTCAGAGAAACATTGGACGATGGGGATACACAGAGCTGTTAAACAGACAAATATATACATTTACTGAATTAGGCAGCAGAAGACATTTTGATGATTAGAATCATAGAATCCACAGTACAATAGAAGCCTTTCACTCCGTGAGTTTGCATCATCTCTCTGATCTTACTCAAGGCATCTTACTCAAACCTTGTCCCCTGCCCTATCCCTATTCACAACTGTTTGATTTTGATACTATATTACACTGCAAACATTGGTTTCCACTCTATTCTTCTGGATCCTCTCCAAGCACAGAAGCAGTTCCCTGCTAGGAGAAAAACACCCAGCTCAGGAGTACTGGCTTCAATGAGGATCCCCTTTCTCAATTCACTCTTGAGCTAGACCTAATTTAGTCTTAAAGGGCCTTCATTATGATCCTGGACCAAAACCGCAACTATATTACGAAGCCAGGCCTAGATCCTAGTTATTTTTCCAGCTTGGTAACAAAGAACAAAGAACAAAGAACAAAACAGCACGGGAAACAGGCCCTTCGGCCCAACGAGCCCGCACCGCCACCTCGATGTTCCCACTTCTACACGCGATCCCTGTTTTTGTTTATAGATCTATGGATTAAAAACCAAATTTGAGACAATTTAGGGAGAATTTGTTTTGCCAATTAGCCTAAGAGCACATCTTTGGGATGTGGGAGGAAACCGGAGCTCCCGAAGAAAACCCACGCAAGCACGGGGAGAATGCGCAAACTCCCACAGACACAGGCCCAAATCCATGTATCTGCACAGCACAGCGATAGTCACTGAGCTGTCGTGTTGCCCATCAAATGGTCCAGGTCAAGCGTACACTAACGACGTGAAGCACTAGGATACTCTCAAAAAATCCAAGAGCAGTCCTCTCACGACCCATCGCGTGTATGCCCCTCGTTAGACAACAAGGTGGACCAAAGCACCTGTAGGATAAAAACAAGTACATCAATATCATCATCTATTTACACACTTCCCAGGGACTCCCAAGGCTCATGATCCCTATTTTAAATCAGTTTTCTATACCCCTCCACTCCCATTCTGTTCATGTGCCCATCTAAGTATTTCTTAAATAACTCCAGAGTACCTGCCTCCACCACTTTACTTGGCAGCGCATTCCATACCCCCACCACCCTCTGTGTGAAAAAACTCCCTCTAGCATCCAAATTATACCTTACCCCTCACCCTAAGCCCGTGACCCCTCGTGCTATTTGAGTCCATCCTAGGAAAAAGCTTAACCCTGTTTACTCTATCTATCCCCTTCAAAATCTTGTACACCTCTATCAGATCTCCTCTAAGTCTACGTCTTTCTAAGGAAAACATTCCCAATTTGCCTAATCTCTCCTCGTAACTCAGACCTTCCATACCAGGCAGCATCCTGGTAAACCTCCTCTGCACTCTTTCCAGAGTCTCCACGTCCTTCCGGTAGTAAGGCGACCAGAACTGGACGCAGTATTCCAAATGAGGTCTAACCAGCGTTTTATACAACTGCAACATTAAAGGCCAGCTCTTGTACTCTATACCCCTTCCTATAAAGGCTAGCATACTATATGCTTTCTTCACAACCTTCTCCACTTGCTCTGCCACCTTCAGAGACTTGTTCACCTGCACCCCCAGGTCCCTCTGCGTTTCTATACTCGTGGGGATTGGATGTTTCTCTCTATGAGCAATTCTATGGACAAATTAGGAATCTTTTATATTAAAACGATCATGTATTTAAATACATGAATAGGGTGGAAATAGAGGGATATGGTCCCTGGGATGGTAGGGGGTTTTAATTAAGTTGGGCAGCATGTTCGGTGCAGGCTTGGAGGGCCAAGGGCTTGTTCTTGTACTGTAATTTTCTTTGTTCTTTGATCGCTCCTAACAATTGGATGGTTTAGTGAGGTCCTCGGACTGGCCCCTAAGTGTTGGCAATGACTTTGGCAGACCCTGGGGAAGTTGATCAAACTTGACTCTCTAGAGGAAATAAAAGTTGTAACAAGGTTTCCATAGGTGAACATTCAAGACAACACGGTGGCATGGTGGTTAGCACTGCCGCCTCACAGGGACTCTATCTGTGTGCAGTTTGCACATTCTCCCTGTGTCTGCATGGGTTTTTTCTGAGTGCTCCGGTTTCCTTCCAAGTGCTCCGGTTTTCTTCCACAGTCCAAAGATTAGATTAGGTTAATTAGTCATGCTAAATTCTCCCTAGTGTCAGGGTGTTGCGAAGTTGAGTGTTGGTGTTTGTAAAATTATAAAATGCTAAGGAAAAAGCGTTGCATGGTCCCTTGGTTAGAAAGTTAAAAAATAAGTACATAGGGAGCCCCAAATTGAAACATATCATTGAAAGGCCAAGCACAAATGTTACCAAGGCAACAATATGTTTTTGAATTTTTTAATTCAGCCAATCAATTTGGATCTGGTACTTAGATATTAAGAACCTATTAAATTTAAATCTGATGTTTTGACAACCTAGGACCAATCCTATTGTGAGAAATATTGATATGTCATCACAAATTCTTAATTATTTGAGGAGGTAGCTAAATGTGTAGACGAAGGTGGGGCAGTTGATGTCGTATATATGGATTTTAGTAAGGCACTTGATAAGGTTCCCCACGGTAAATTCATGAAGAAGGTAAGGAGGTGTGGAATAGAATGAAATTTGGTCGATTGGGTATGTAACTGGTTTGTGCTGTAGTGTTTTGTGTTCTGTGTGTGTGTGTGTGTGTCTCATAAAAGACAGAGAGTGATGGTAGAAGGAAAATTTTCAGACTGGAGGTCAGTTACCAGCGGTGTATCACAGGATACTCTGCTAATTGTGATTTTTATCAATGACTTGGAAGAGGGGGAGCTGAAGAGTGGGTTAGTAAATTTGCTGATGACACCAAGATCAGTGGAGTAGTGGATATGGTGGAGGCGTCTTGCAGGATGCAAAGAGACATTGATAGGATGCAGAGCTGGGCCAAAAAGTGGCAGATGAATTTAACCCTGATAGGTGCGAGGTGTTTCATTTTGGTAGGACAAACTTGAATATGGCTTACAAGGTCAACGGCTGGGTTCTGAGGAACGTGGAAGAATAGAGAGATCTTGGGGTTCATATCCACAAATCTCAGAAGGTTGCCATCATGTGGATAGAGCTGTGAAGAAGGCTTATAGTATGTTAGCATTTATTAATAGGGCATTTGAGTTTAAGGGCCATGGGGTTATGCTACAACTACACCGGATGTTGGTGAGACCTCATCTGGAATATTGTGTTCAGTTCAGGTCACCTCATTATAAGAAGAATGTGGAAGCATTGGAGAGAGTGCAGAGGAGGTTTACCAGGATTGGTTTGGAGAGTAGGTCTTATGAGGAAAGATTGGGGGAGCTGGGGCTTTTCTCTTTAGAGCGGAGGAGGATGAGAGGTGCCTTAATAGAGGTTTATAAGATGATGAGGGGGATTGATAGAGTGGACGTGCAGAGACTATTTCCTTGGGTGGATGTAGCTGGTATTAGGGGGCATAACTGTAAGATTCATGGTGGGAGAGATAGGAGGGATGTCCACGGTAGATTCTTCACTCAGAGAGTGGTTGGAGTGTGGAATACACTGCCTGCTGTGATAGTGGAGTCGGACACTTTAGGAACTTTGAAGTGGTTATTAGATAGGCACATGGAGCACACCAGAATTATAGGGAGGGGATAGCTTGATCTTGAATTTGAACATAGCTCGGTGCAAAATTGAGGGCCAAAGGGCCTGTACTGTGCTGTACTATTCTATGTTACTATGTTTCTATGTAAATATCAAAAAAAAGACAGTGGAACAAAAAGGGAGAGCAACTGCCATCTGCTATAGACAAAGCTCTCAGAGAGAAAGAGAATCACCAGCTCTCATAGCTGCATCTATGTCTTGGTGCTTTCACACCATCTAGATAGCAGAAGTACCAAAGAAGAAAGAAGTTCCAGACAGAATAATCAATAGAGAATATTCCAAAAAACACAAAACCTGATTGTAAGTTAAAAAGTAACTAAGTTCTATTTTTTGTTAATGAGTGGGAATATTTACTGGAAAAGCGTACCATTAGAATCTTATTTTATTCTGGAATAATTAATAGAAGGAATTCATTTGGTTTTTTAATAAGTTAATAAATTTGTTCACTGTTAGATAAATAAATTATTATGCATTGATTTTAGAGAGCATGTCAAGGATTTATTTTGTACGTAACCACTAGAAGTTGCTGAAGCACAGGTCACATCATTTACACACACTTTTTTACAGATTATAAAGTGAGATACTCTTTTTTGGGTGTTTTGGTGTTGGTTCTCAGAAGGAAGGTCAACCTCCACATTATTATCAGGATAAATATGTGGGGTCACTGGAATAGGACCTGGGTGGAATATGGTTGGAACAAACTCAATGGGTTGAATAGCCTCCTTATGTACTGCAGGGATTCTATGATTCTATAACAAACTTTATTTAATAACATAGTTTATACATAACCCTAACAACTGAACTATTAACAGTTGAACAATATTTAAAGATAAAAAGCAACAATTTTAATGTCCAACTTATCACTATTTCAGTTCCAAATAAGCAACATTGCTCTTACAGACTTACAGTGCCACTTTATGTATAGTTAGTATTCGTGAATATACTTGTTATAATATAATGAGCCCTGACAATTTCAGACAGATAACATGAACTTGACTGGAGTTTGTAGAACTTTGCCTTTAAACAAACCACAGCCAGAAGTGAAAAGTTGTTATTTTCTCCTATAGACCTAATTCCTCAGATTAACCACATTATCACACATCACACATAACCCTGTCAATCAACCTAATGAAAAAAAGGGAAATTTCTATCTATAAATAAAAAGTAAACACTTCATGGCTAAAATGAGCAATTATCCTGCTCTCCCAGCATCTGAGCTGAATGTTTTGCAGACACACTGACAATATGTAACATAAAGCTGAATTTTTAAACATTCACCTTAAATACAAAAAAACTATATATTCATTTATAGTAAATGCATTATCAACACAACCTGCATTTCTAACATTGACATATCCTCTTTTAAGAAAAAAGTTATATTTAGAGAATGATGGATAGATATAAAAAGCACCATGATGGCACAATGTTTAGCTCACCCTGGATCGCATGAGATTTAACCTTATGCAACAACAACCTACCATGTGATACCTTGTTAAAGACCTTGCTAAAGTCCATCATAACATCAACTGCACTACTCTCATCTACCTTCTTGGTTACCCCTTCAAAAAACTCAATCAACTGTGTGAGACGTGAGTCAATGGATGGGAGGCTGGTTTGCGTGATGGATTGGGCTACATTCATGACCTTTTGTAGTTTTGTATAGTCTTGGGCAGAGCAGCAGTCATATCAAGCTGTGATACAACCAGTTTCTCTGTTGCACCTGGATAAGTTGGTGAGAATTGTAGCTGACATGCCAAATTTCCTTAGTGATCTGAGAAAGTAGAGGCCTTGGTGGGCTTTCTTAGCTATAGTGTCGCCATGGAGGGACCAGGACAGGTTGTTGGTGATTTGGACATCTAAAAACTTGAAGCTCTAGATCCTTTCTACTTCGTCCCCATTGATGTAGACAGGGGCATGTTCTCCATTACACTTCCTGAAGTCAATGATAATCCCCTTCATTTTATTAACATTGAGAGATTATCGTCACTGCACCAGTTCACCAGACTCTCTCCCTCTTATTCCTGTACTCCGAAACGTCATTGTTTGAGATGTAAACAAGATCAAGATCAGTTATTTATGTAACATTTTATTGCTATTGTTCTTTAGATTTCTTTTTTATAAAGCATTTCCTCCAAGGTCTTAGAACATAGAACATAGAACATTACAGCACAGAACAGGCCCTTCGGCCTCCGATGTTGCGCCGACCAATATAAAAAGCAATGCCCCTCCAAACTAAACCATTCCCTTCTCTTCCAGATACCTATCAACTAACCTCTTAAACGCCACCAAACTTGGCGCATCTACAACTGCTGCAGGCAGGGCATTCCACTCCCGAACCACCTTTTGGGTAAAGAACCTACCTCTGATATCCGTCCTATAACTATCACCCCTTAATTTAAAGCTGTGTCCCCTCGTGCTAGCTTTCTCCATCCTAGGAAAAAGGCTATCACTGTCCACCCTATCTAAACCTCTAATCATCTTATATGTTTCGATTAGGTCCCCTCTTAGCCGCCTCCTTTCTAACGAAAACAACCTCAAATCCCTCAGCCTCTCTTCATAAGACCTGCCCTCCATACAGGCAACATCCTGGTAAACCTCCTCTGTACCCTCTCCAATGCCTCCACATCTTTCTTATAATGCGGGGACCAGAACTGCACACAATACTCCAAGTGCGGCCGCACTAGAGTTTTGTACAGTTGCAACATGACGTTGCGGCTCCGAAATTCAATCCCTCTACCAATAAAAGCCAAGACTCCATATTCCTTCCTAACAACCTTCTCGACCTGACTGCCTACTTTCAGGGATCTATGCACATACACACCAAGATCCCTCTGTTCATCTAGACTACTAAGAATCCTACCATTTGCCCTATACTCTACACATTTATTATTTCTGCCATAGTGCATTACCTCACACTTTTCCACATTAAACTCCATTTTTCTCTATTAGAGAAATAGAACATCATATCAACAGCATCAAGAAGAGTCAGTGCCACCACTCTCCTTATTGTCTTTATCTCCTAACCTGAGGAAAATGTGCTCATTATCTCCTGCAAGACATATCCCAAATCCTGCTGCACTGGAAAATCCATTGCCAAGGTTTGCCTGTGAGGCATCACTAAAAATGATTCATGATATTGGAATCGCCCAAAGCTCGGAACTTCTTTATTTTTATTTTTTTGTAAAAATATATTTGCTGTCACAATTTCATCCACTTTAGATTTTCTTTCATGGCAAGATTAAGTTCTGAAACACACATCTGAACTTGTTCCAATCTTCTTTGATCTCCTAGGGGAGTACACTGGGAAGGAGGGGGGAGCACACAAGGAAGGGAAATGGGAAATAGATTGGGAAGGGGAAAGGGGGACAACAACTGGGAAGGGAGAGAGAGAGCACAACTGGGAAAGGGGGAGAGGGGGTACGGTGAAAAGGGGGCACACAGAGAAGGGAGACAGGAAATAGACTGGGAACAGGGAGAGGGAGCACAACTGGGAAGGGGGAAGAGGGAGCACACCTGAAGATCAGAGGCCAAAATCTCGTGACCACTGAAATGTTGTTCCCCAAGACATTGCTTGACAATCACCAAGCAAAAGTGTTCTCTTCCTGTAAGGGAACACTTCAGCAGTCACATGCATTCAGCCTCTGATCTTCAGATAAGCATTCTCCAAGGCAGCCTTCAGGACACGCGATAATGCAGAGTCGCTGAGCAGAGACTGATAGCCAAGTTTCGCACACATGAGGATGGCATCAACTGGGAATCTTGGGTTCATGTCACACTATCTGTAACCTCCACAACTTGCCTGGACTTGCAAAATTTCACTAATTGGCTGGAGGCAATAAACATCTCTTTAAACTGTGCTTAACGCTCTCTCCACTCACATTGTCTGTACCTTTAAGACTTGATTACCTGTAATTGCAACCATTATTTTGTAAATTGAGTTTGTGTCTTTATGTTTGCAAACAGAACTCCCACTCACCTGATGAAGGAGCAGCACTCCAAAAGCAAGTGTCCTTTGCTACCAAATAAACCTGTTGAATTTTACCTGGTGTTATGAGACTTCTTATCATGTTTACCCCAGTCCAGCACTGGCATTTCTACATCTTGAGCACAGAATACTGAGGGCAACAGGAGAGGGGTGCTTTCCTGAATGGAAGGCTGTGATTAGTGATTTCCACAGGATCACTCCTGAGACCTTTATTGTTTGTATTATATATATAAATGATTTGGAGGAAAATTTATCTGGTCTGATTAGTAAGTTTGCAGATGACACAAAAATTGGTGGAGTTGCAGACAATGAATTGTCAGAGGATACAACAAGATATAGATTGGTTGGAGATTTTGGTGGAGAAATGGCAGATGGAGTTTAGAGTCACAGAGGTTTACAGCATGGAAACAAGCTCTTTGGCCCAACTTATCCATTCTGCCCTTTTTTTTAAACTCCTAAGCTATTCCCAATTGCCCACATTTGGCCCATATTTCTCTATACCCATCTTACCATGTAACCATCTAAACACTTTTTAAAAGACAAAATTCTATCCACCTCAACTACTACCTCTGGCAGCTTGTTCCAGACACTCATCACCTTCTGTGTGAAAAAAATTGCCCTTCTGGACACTTTTGTATCTCTCCTCTCTCACCTTAAATGTATGCCCTCTAGTTTTAGACTCCCCTACCTTGAGAAAAGATATAGACTATCTAGCTGATCTATGCCCCTCATTATTTTATGGACCTCTATAAAATCACCCCTCAGCCTCCTGCACTCCAGAGAAAAAAGTCCCAATCTATCCAGCCTTTCCTTGTAAGTCAATCCATCAAGTCCCGGTAGCATCCTAGTAAATCTCTTCTGCGCTCTTTCTAGTTTAATAATATCCTTTCTATAAGAAGGTGACCAGAATCGCACACAGTATTCCAAATGTGGCCTTACCAATGTCTTGTACAACTTCAACAAGACGTCTCAACTCCTGTATTCAATGTTCTGATCAATTAAACCAAGCATGCCGAATGCCTCCTTCACCACTCTGTCCACCTGTGATTACACTTTCGAGAGCTATGAACACATACCCCTAGATCTCTTTGTTCTACCAGTACTCAGTGCCCGACCATTAGCTGAGTAAGTCCTGCCCTGGTTCAATCCACCAAAATGCATTATCTCGCATTTATCTAAACTAAACACCATCTGCCATTCATTAGCCCGCTGGCCCAATTGATCAAGATCCCGTTACAATCTGAGGCAACTTCCTTCACTGTCCACGATGCTACCAAACTTTGTGTCACCTGCGAGCTTACTAACCATGCCTCCTATATTCTCACCCAAGTTATTAGTATAAGTGACAAATAACAGTGGATCCAGCACCAATCCCTGAGGCACACTGCTGGTCACAGATCTCCAGTTTGTAAAACAAACTTCTACAACCACTGCCTTCTTTTGTTATCAAGCCAGTTTAGCCAATTTAACAAATTTCTTTTGTTATCAAGCCAATTTATGGATGCCATAAGATTTAACATTATGCAACAACCTACCATGTGATACCTTGTCAAAGACCTTGCTAAAGTCCATGTAGACAATATCAACTACACTACTCTCATCTACCTTCTTGGTTACCCCTTCAAAAAACTCAATCAAATGTGTGAGACATGCTTTTCCACTTGCAAAGCCTCTCATCTGACTGTCCCTAATCAGTTTTTGCATCTCTAAATGCCTATAGATCCTATCTCTCAAAATACCTTCCAACTATCTACCACAGATGTGAAGCTTTTCCCTGCAGCCCTTTTTAAACAAAAGCACAACATTTGCCACCCTCCAATCTTCAGGCACCTCACCTGTGTCTGTCGATAATTCTAACATCTGTGCTAGGGGACCCACAATTTCCTCCTTAGTCTCTCACAATGTCCTGGGATATACCAGGTCCCAGGGATTTGTCTACCTTGATGCATTTTAAGACTTCCAACACCTCCTCAAGATATCACTATTTATTTCCCCACGTTCCCTAACATCCATGCTTTTCTCAACAGTAAATACTGATAAATACTTTTAATCCGGACAAGTGTGAGGTAAAGCATTTTGGAAGGTCCAATGCATGTAAAAATTACACAATAAATGGTAGAACTCTTATGAGCATTGACAGGCAGAGAGATCTGTGCATACATGTCCACTAATGACTGAAACTGGCAACGCAGGTGGATAAGGTAGCCAAGAAAGCATATGGCATGCTTATCTTCATTGCTCAGGGCATTGAGTTTAAAAATTGGCTGTACAGAACCATAGTTAGGCCTCATTTAGAACATTGTGTATAATTCTGGTCGCCCCACTACCAAAAGGATGTGGACACTTTGAAGAGGGTACAGGAGGTTTAACCAAGATGTTGACTGGTCTGAAGGTATTAGCTCTGAGGACTGGTTGGATAAACTCGGATTGTTCACACTGGAATAACAGGGGTTGAGGGGTGGCCTGATAGAGGTTTAAAAGGTGAGTGGCATGGACAAAGTAGACAGTCAGATATTCTTTCCTAGGGTAGAAAAGTTAAATAGTAGGAGACATAGTTTAAGGTGCATGAGGAAAAATTTAGAGGAGATGTGCGAAGCAAGTTTTTTTACACAGAGGATGGTGAATGTCCGGAATGCGCTGCCTGGGGAGATGGGAGGAGTAGGTACGATAGTGGCATTTAAGGAACAACTAGATAAATACATGAATAGGACATGAATGAAGGATATGGACTCCATACATTTACATCACGCAGGGTGATGTAAATGTAGTTATGGAGAACACTGAGGTACAGGGTAGCAAACTGGAAGGTATCGAAGTAGATAGGGAGGATGTGCTAGATATTCTCGAGGGTTTGAAGTTGGATAAGTCCCCTGGGCCGGACGGGATTTACCCTAGGATTCTCTGGGAGGCAAGAGAGGAGATTGCAGAGCCTCTGGCTCTGATCTTCAGGTCGTCGTTGGTTACGGGTGTGGTTCCGGAGGACTGGAGGATAGCGAATGTGGTCCCGTTGTTCAAGAAGGGAAGAGAGACCTTCCAGGGAATTATAGGCCAGTGAGTCTTACTTCTGTTGTGGGCAAAGTATTGGAGAGAATTATTAGGGATAGGATTTATAGTTATTTAGAGAGAAATGAATTGATTGGGGATAGTCAGCATGGTTTTGTGAAGGGTAGGTCGTGCCTTACTAACCTCATTGAGTTTTTTGAAAAAGTGACCAAAGAGGTGGATGGGGGTAAGGCGGTTGATGTGGTATATATGGACTTTAGTAAGGCGTTTGATAAAGTGGCCCATGGAAGACTTCTGCAGAAAATGCAGATGTATGGGATAGAGGGTGATTTAGCTAATGGGTTAGGAATTGGCTAGCAGATAGAAGACAGAGGGTGGTGGTTGATGGGAGATATTCATCGTGGAGTTCGGTGACAAGTGGTGTACCTCAGGGGTCTGTTTTGGGCCCCCTGCTGTTTGTAATTTTTATAAATGATCTGGATGAGGGTATTGAGGGATGGATTAGTAAATTTGCAGATGACACTAAAGTCGGTGGAGTGGTAGATAGTGAAGAGGGGTGTTATAGTTTGCAGAGGGATTTGGACAAGTTGCAGAGCTGGGCCGAGAGGTGCAAATGGAGTTTAATGTGGAAAAGTGTGAGGTAATGCACTATGGCAGAAATAATAAATGTGTAGAGTATAGGGCAAATTGTAGGATTCTTAGTAGTCTAGATGAACAGAGGGATCTTGGTGTGTATGTGCATAGATCCCTGAAAGTAGGCAGTCAGGTCGAGAAGGTTGTTAGGAAGGCATATGGAGTCTTGGCTTTTATTGGTAGAGGGATTGAATTTCGGAGCCGCAACGTCATGTGCAACTGTACAAAACTCTAGTGCGGCCGCACTTGGAGTATTGTGTGCAGTTCTGGTCCCCACATTATAAGAAAGATGTGGAGCATTGGAGAGGGTACAGAGGAGGTTTACCAGGATGTTGCCTGGTATGGAGGGCAGGTCTTATGAAGAGAGGCTGAGGAATTTGAGGTTGTTTTCGTTAGAAAGAAGGCGGCTAAGAGGAGACCTTATTGAAACATATAAGATGATTAGAGGTTTAGATAGGTGGACAGTGATAGCCTTTTTCCTAGGATGGAAAAAGCTAGCACGAGGGGACACAGCTTTAAATTAAGGGGTGATAGTTATAGGACGGATATCAGAGGTAGGTTCTTTACCCAAAGGTGGTTCGGGAGTGGAATGCCCTGCCTGCAGCAGTTGTAGATGCGCCAAGTTTGGTGGCGTTTAAGAGGTTAGTTGATAAGTATATGGAAGAGAAGGGAAGGGTTTAGTTTGGAGGGGCATTGCTTTTTATATTGGTCGGCGCAACATCGAAGGCTGAAGGGCCTGTTCTGTGCTGTAATGTTCTATGTTCTATGTTCTATAAGTGTATATGGTTTTAATTTAGGCAGGCATCATGATCAGCACAGGTCTTGGTGGCTGAAGGGCCTGTTCCTGTCCTGCACTTTTCTTTGTACTGCTCACTCTTTTCTCTTCAGCACCAGGAGCAGCATTGGAAAACCTTGGGACTACCCGTAGAAACCTCCTGTGTTCGATATGCCCACCTATCGACTTTTCAAAGGGCTGCTAGACCCTTGTCCCACCTCATGGTTGCTCTTAGCACACTGCTGATTGGTTGCTGGACTCACCCTCAGTGTTTTAAATCATAAAATAGCACTGATGCTGGACAGAGCAGGAACTTGGAAACTATCCCAGTGTCCAATCCCCAAACCCAATTCACACTTTTGCATGAATGAAATTGGAATTCAGTTCATCCGTGGAGTTTAGGGACTGGCAGTGGAGGATAGGATTCCTATTCTGACTGCGCCAGTCAACAGTATTAACAGAATTAGTTTGGTACACCGAATAGGTATGACATGAAAAGATCTGAATTTTCTTCCTCACAAGTACCCACCAACACGTAATATCACCGCAGTTATTACCAGTGGATCACAAATGAACCTATTTGTCACTTACCTGTGAGATGGTCTGTTGTAAATGGAGTATACTGAACTTATTATAAAGAGCTTCACTGGTCCTGTTGAGGTAGGGGATCAGGATCTACAACAAATTGGATGGAACAGCAATGAGCCACTTGTACAGGCAACATACAAGTATTACAATGTTCCCAGAAACATTTCATGTCAATAAATGCTGATAAATGTCAATAAAGGCCTGTGTGTATTATCCTCAATGTTATAGACTGACACTCTAATTGAACATCATTAACCAGTCCGTGTGAAATGGAACAGGAGATTTTAACCTGATACATGAATTTGCTCGGGAAAAGCCATATTTCCCAAATGTTACATGGTAGAAATCTCCAGAAATACTGACTCTTTTATGGACTGAAACAAATGAGTCAAGAGGCCATTCAGTCCAATAGGTTTATACTGGTGTTTATCCTTCCTCCCACCATTCTTCAACTAACCCATCAACAGATCTTTCTATCTCTGTCTCCCTTAGTATTTATCTCCCTTCATCATAAATGCATCAAAACATATTCTGGTGCATTTCACCTGTGGTATTTGGTATATATTCACTCAGTGGTTGGTGAATACCCTCAATGGTATGTGATATTCATTCCCTGTGTATCGTATATATTCTCGATGCGAGAGGTGTATATTCCCCTGTGTGAGTGTGTGTATTTTCTGTGTGGGTGGTGTATATATTTCCTGTGTGAGTGTGTGTATTTTCTGTGTGGGTGGTGTATATTCACTGTGTGAGTGGTGTATATTCATGTCAGTGATGTACATCTCTTTCTCTTGTTTGTAGATCATGTCCAGATGGTATCTCTGTAAACAGAGTAATATCTTTGCCATCATTTTGGAGAAGTTTGAGAAAAATGCTTTGAAGTAGCTTACTTTTATCCTGTCTCTCCTTAGCAGGTAGGGGTGAAAATCATCACGAGCAAAAACAATGGTCTGACAGTCTTTCTGGATCTCAGCGTAGCGCATTCAATTTATGTCAATGTCCCGAGCACAAATGCAACTGATTGTCCTTGCCGCATTAGGGTTGCTCCTAGACCTGTGAAGCTAGCATCAAACTGCAAGGTGATTCATTGCTGAACTCATAATACTTCAACACTGGTGTTGTTGTCACCAGTAGTTTGATTTTAGTTAATGCTGTTTCTTGTTCTATGCCCCAATAGCACTATACAGCATGATCTTGTATAATGGCTCATACTCTGTGGCCAAACAGGCCATCTAAAATGGCGATTTGTAAAGCACTCTGGGACAATTGGGCAAGAACTAAAATGGCAGGTTGCAGCCTGAAAAAACAGAGACAAAACAGGCTGCAATCCAGGCGAGTGAATACACAGGATATGGATCCTCTCCAGGACAAAAGGGACTTTCTAGTCAAACTGGGTTGTTTATCAGACATAGGGGCACTGTAACTCTTTACTTGGGAGGGAGGTGTGTACTCTATAAACATAGACAGGGATCACAGGAAGAAGTGGGAACATCGGGGTGGCGGCGTGGGCTCGTTGGGCCGAAGGGCCTGTTGTTTTGTTCTTTGTTCTTTGTTCTACTAGCCCCCGGCACCTACAGACATGACCGCTGGGGACACACCCAGAGATTGATGTGACAGAATCTGATTGAACTTTATTGATCAGGGTGATCAAGTCCTGACTGATTGATTGGCAATGGCCAAAAGCAGCACGAAATCTAATAGGGTACAAAGGGGTTGCACAACCAAGAATCTCTCTCTCTCTCTGACCCCACGACCGAGCTACAACAATGGTGACCATCGCCTGCGATGACCAGCACGAAGAGAGCCATCACATTACAGAATAAGGAAGACCAGAGTCAGACTGCCAGACCAGACCAAAGGATTAGACTAAGCAGAGGACAACCGAGACTAGCGCACAGATAAAAGCCAATATCTGCTTGGGTACTTGCCAGTCACGCAAAGTTAAGTCAAGGTCTTGTATTGGATTTGAACTCTAGTATTTTCTGTAAGATTAAGTTATTGTTGGCTGGGTGAGTTATTGATTGAATTAACCAGACATCTACTTGTAGTTATTTGCCTATCGTATAAGGGTTAAAACAGAGTTTGCTGCAGGCACAATTCTCCCATGACAAATTAGGCAAACATTTTCTAAATAGTTCACAAAGCCAATAAACCATTGCACTGCTCGTTGGTCACTGCTACAACTCCGACCTTGTCAGGATCCTGACAAAGACATTTTACTGTAGATGTCTTCAGTTACCTTCAGTTACAATTTTTTCTAGATCAGCTTCAGTTTCATCTGGCAAGCTCTCTCTAGCAACCTTAATAAATTCTGTTCATGGTCAACTATGACCTTATTCTCCAAAGTGTGTCTCCGCATCCATAGATTGGTAGATGATCCTTTATGGCTTCTTCCCCAGGAAAGGTCACTGATGGTCTCATGTTGGATGCAATGATAAGCTTCTGGAGCCAAGAACATTTTAAATGGCAAACCCAACCATCTATAGCTCCTAACCAGCATCCAGAATTCATTCAGCTTCACTTGACAATAATCAATGAATGTATCAGGGTAATGTAACGTTCTTTGGGTAAGTTGGGACAAAATTCCTTCAAAAGTTGGCATAGGGTAGAGCTCTATTCAGTGCTCTTCAATGCTCTATTCAGATGCTTTGGGTTTGTGGCCAATCCACTGTTGAACCAAATTGCCAAATTCCCCTCCAACAATTTTCAAGTTTGCTGATGACACTACCATAGTGGGTTGGATCTCAAACAGTGACAAGACAGACTACAGGAAAGAGTTAAGGAATCTGGTGAACTGGTGTAATGACAATAATCTCTCCATCAATGTCAACAAAATGAAGGAGATAGTCATTGAGTTCAGAAAGCATAGTGGAGGATATACCCCTGTCTACATCAGTGGAGATGAAGTAGAAATGTTTGAGAGTTTCAAGTTTTTAGGTGTCCAGATCACCAACAATTTATCCTGGACCTCCCCATGCCAACACTATAGTTAAGAAAGCCTACCAATGCCTCTACTTTCTCAGAAGACTAAGGAAATTTGGAATGTTCACTACAACTCTCACCAACTTTTACAGATGCACCATAGAAAGCACTCTTTCTGGTTGCATCACAACTTGACATGTCTCCTGCTCTATCCAAGACCATAAGAAGACACAAAGGCTTGTGAACAAAGCCCAGTCAATCAGTCAAATCAGTCTCCCGCCCATTGACACTGTCTAAACTTCCTGCTGCCATAGAAAAGCAGCCAGCATAATTAAGGATGCCATGCGCTCCAGACACACTCTCTTCCAATTTCTTCCTTCAGGAAAAAGAACAAAGAACAACGAACAACACAGCATAGGAAACCGGCCCTTCAGCCCTACAAGCCATCGCCGCTATTTTAACATTCAGTGAATGCCCTGTTCTACCTATGACCCTTGTCTATGCCCATTGGACAAACGTCTGAGGACATGTACTAACCCCCAACTCAAGACCAACTTCTTCCCTGATGCCATCAGACTTTTGAATATTTTACATTAAGTTGATCTTTCTCTGTATCCTAGCTATGACTGTAACATTATATTTTTCAGTTTTTCCTTCTCTGTGAATGGTATGCTTTGTCTGTAAAGTGCGCAAGAAACAATACTTTTCACAGTATACCAGTATGTATAACAATAACATATCAAATCAAATAAATGGGTCTTTGTTTTCCAACTTGTTCCCACGCTGCTGATGCAGTCTGTAGAAATTGTCATTCTTTTATTCCTCCCTTCTTCCAGATCTTCTATATAGCGTTTTAGGTTTGACTTGAGGACAGTTAGAACTCTTCTTGGCAGATGCTGAATTGGTCTTACAATCTCATTAAGATTATACTCTCCAGGTAGACGTTAAAACTTTATAAATACTACTTTGGACTCCTCTAGGATCTGTTTAGGCATCAGTGGTTTTGTGTGCTGTGACACATTGTGAATTATTATTGGCACATTCAGGACAGCCTCAACTGGGATCTTGGGTTCATGTCACACTATCTGTAACCCCCATGACTTGCCTGAACTTGCAACATCTCACGTACTGTCCTGTCTGGAGACAATACACATCTCTTTAACCTATGCTTAATGCTATCTCCATCACATTGTTCTGATCGCCTCACTACAGGAAGGATGTGGAAGCTATTGAAAGGGTGCAGAGGAGATTTACAAGGATGGTGCCTGGATTGGGAGCATGCCTTATGAGGATAGGTTGAGGAACTAGGTCTTTTCTCCCTGGAGAGATGAAGGTTGAGAGGCGACCTGATAGAGGTTTATAAAATGTTGAAAGGAATAGATGGGGTGGACTCTCAAAAGCTATTTCTCCGGGCTGAAATGGTCGCTACGAGAGGATACAGGTTTAAGGTGCTGGGGGGCAAGTACAGAGGAGATGTTAGAGGTAAGTTTTTTACTCAGAGGGTGGTGAATGAGTGGAATCGGCTGCCGTCAGTGGTGGTAGAGGCAAATTTGTTGCGGTGTTTTAAGAGACTTCTGGATGAGTACATGGGAATTTATGGGATTGAAAGTTATAGATAGGTCTAGTAGGTATGGATATAATCAGCGCAAACTGTGGGCTGAAGGGCCTATTTGCGCTGTATTGTTCTATGTTTTATGCACCTTTAAGACTTGAATAGCAGATTATCTCTAAAGACTCACATTCTAATCAGTATTCTGTAAATTGTGTGTGCCTTTATATGCCCTGTTTGTGATCAGAACTTTCCACTCACCTGACGTTCCAAAAGTTAGTGGCGTTTGCTACCAAATAAACTGGTTGGACTTTAACCTGGTGTTGTGAGACTTCTTACTTTGTTTACCCCAGTCCAACGCCGGCATCTCTACATCATGACATTCAGGATTACCATTCTAAGCTTCAGATCAGCTTCAGCTGAAATGAATGACCATTACATTCCAACTATTGCTCACACAGTGAGGGAATGGCCTGGTGGGAATATCGCTGGAGTATTAATCCAGAAACTCAGCTAATGTTCTGGGGACCCAGATTTGAATCCACCTATGGGAGCTGGTAAAATATGAATTCAACAAAATGTCCTTAAGGGAAGGAAATCTGCGATCCTTCTCCGGTCTAAATGTGACTCCAGAACCACAGCAGTATGTCAGTTACAGCAGGGTTCTCTGGACTCAAAACATCAGTTCTTTTCTCTCCTCACAGATGTTGTCAGAGCTGCTGACATTTTCTAGCATTTTCCCTTCTGACCACAGCAGTGGTTGACACTAAACTACCATTGGACAACTAGGGATAGGTAATAAATGCTGGCCAGCCAACGACTCCATGACCCACAAATAAAAAAAAATCTACGATCTGAACTCCAGATCTTCCTTCTTACCATTGCATTGGGTTCTCAAACTAATTTATCCCTTCAGTATGAGCCTTGTGACAATATATAGCCTCAATCATAGGCTGAGAGGAGATCTAATAGAGGTGTACAAGATTATGAGGGGTATAGATAGAGTAAACAGGGTTAAGCTTTTCTCTAGGATGGACTCGAATAGCACGAGGGGTCACGGGCTTAGGGTGAGGGGGGTAAGGTATAATTTGAATGCTAGAGGGAATTTTTTCACACAGAGGGTGGTGGGGGTATGGAATGCGCTGCCAAGTAAAGTGGTGGAGGCAGGCACTCTGGAGTTTTTTAAGAAATACTTAGATGGTCACATGAACAGAATGCGAATGGAGGGGCATAGAAAACTGATTTAAAATAGGTATCATGAGCCTTGGGAGTTCCCTGGGAAGTGTGTAAATTGTCGATGATATTGATGTATTTCTGTTTTATCCTACAGGTACTTTGGTCCGCCTTGTTATCTAACAAGGGGCATACACGCAATGGGTCACGAGAGGGCTGCTCTTGGATTTTTCGAGAGTATCCTAGTGCTTCATGTCATTAATGTACACTTGACCTGGACCATTTGATGGGCAACACGACAGCTCAGTAACTATTGCTGCGCTGTGCAGATACATGGATTTGGGCCTGTGTCTGTGGGAGTTTGTACATTCTTCCCGTACTTGCGTGGGTTTTCTCCGGGTGCTCCTTGTGGTCGCCTCTTGGGTCTGATGCGGAACCTCATTTTGGAGACAGTGAGCCTGTGATCTATCCAGCAGTCAGCACCACACATGGCCTTGGTCACTCTGACATCCTGCCTGTCTTTTCTCCTGACAATGACATAATCGATAAACTGCCAATGCTTAGAGCGGAAGCAAGGATCCATTCCTCAGGAACTTAAAGATGCTTCCATTGTACATCTCTACAAGAGGAAGGACAGTCAGCAAGTATGTGACAACCACTGAGGAATCTCGCTGCTCTCCATCACAGGAAAAACCCTTGCTTAAGTCCTGCTAAATCATCTGGTCACTCATCTGGAGCTGGGCCTGCTTCCAGGGTCACAGTGTGGCTTCAGCAAAGCTCGTGGGACTATTGACATGATTTTGCTGTGCGCCAACTTCAGGAGCAGAATCGCAAGCTCTACACAATCTTTGTTGGCCTTGCAAAAGCCTTCGACACTGTCAGCGGACAAGGCCTGTGGAGGATCTATCCAGCCTTTCCTTCTAACTCAAACCATCAAATCCCGGTAGTATCCTAGTAAATATTTTCTGCACTCTTTCTAGCTTAATAATATCCTTTCTAATATAAGGTGAACAAAACTGCACACAGTATTCCAAGTGTGATCTTACTAATGTCTTGTACAATTTCAACAAGATATCCCACTCCTATATTCAATGTTCTGATCAATGATTCCATTATTAAAGAGTTAGGAACCTGTGCTCCTAGATCTTTTTATTTTATAATTCTCCTCAATGCCCTAGCATTAACTCAGTAAGTCCTTCCCTTATTCAATCTACCAAAATCCATCACCTTGAGCTTGTCTAAATTAAACTCCATTTGCCATTCCTTGACCCACTGGCCCAATTGATCAAGATCCCGTTGCAATTCTAGATAACCTTCTTCACTGTCCACTATGCCACCAATCTTGGTGTCATTGCAAACTTAGTAACCATGCCTTCTAAATTCTCATCCAAATCATTAACATAAATAACAAATAACAATGGATCCAGCATTGATCCCTGAGGCACGCCACTGATCATAGGCCTCTACTTTAAATAACAACCTTCTACAATCACTCGCTGATGTCTGTCATCGAGCCAATTTTGTTTAAAATTGGCTACCTCACTCTGGATTCTGTGAGATTTAACCTTATACAACAACCTACCATGTGGTACCTTGTCAAAGGCCTTGCTAAAGTCCACATAGATAATATTAACTGCACTGCCCTCATCTACCTTCTTGGTTACCCCTTCAAAAAAATCAATCAAATTCATGAGACATGATTTTTCACTCACAAAGCCAAGTTGACTGTCTCTAATCAATCCTTGCCTCTTTAAATGCCTGTAGATCCTGTCTCTCAGAATACGTTCTAATAATTTGCTCACTACAGACATTAAATTCATCAGTCTGTAGCCCCAAGGCTTTTCCCTGCAGCCATTGCTAAACAAAGGCACAATATTTGCCACAGTCCAATCTTCAGGCACCTCACTTGTGACTGTCAATGATTCAAATATCTCTGCTAGAGGACCCACAATTTTCTCCCCAGCCTCCCACAATGTCCTGGGGTACATTTCATCAGGTCCTGGGGATTTATCTACTTTGATGTGTTTTAAGACTTCCAGCACCTCTCTCTCTGTAATATGTACATTCCTCAAGACATCATTTTTATTTCCCTAAGTTCCTAACATCCATGTCTTTCTCAACAGTAAACACAAATGAGAAATATTCATTTATCTCATTGCTTCTAGATCTACACATAAATGGCCTTGTTGATTCTTAAGAAGCCCTACTCTCTCCCTAGTTACTCTTTTGCCTTTATGTATTTGTAGAAGCTCTTTGGATTCTCCTTTGCGTTATCTGTCAAAGCTGTCTCATGTCCCCTTCTGGCCTCCTGATTTCTCTTTTAACTTTACTCTGGCACCCTTTATACCCTTCAAAGGATCCATTTGATCCCAGCTGCCTTTGAATGTCATGTGCCTTCTTCTTCTCTTTAGTACTGCCTCAATATTCCAAGTCATCCAGTGTTTCCTACTTCTACCAACCTTGCTTTTCACTCTAAAGGCAATGTGCTTACCCTGAACCCTGGTTAACACTCTTTTGAAAGGCGTCCCTTTGCTACTACCAGACTCCCCTAGTTCCTGTCTGACACCATCAAAATTGGCCTTGTCCCAGTGTAGAATTTTAACTTTTGAGCCAGACCTATCTGGCTCTGGTATGGAAGGGCTGTCTTACGAGGAAAGATTGAAAACACTGGGGTTGTTTTCCCTTGAAAGGCGTCGGCTGAGAGGGGATCTTTTAGAGGTATATAAGATTATGAGGGGTATAGATAGAGTAAATGGTGTTAAGCTTTTTCCACCATTAGAAATGGATAGAATGAGGGGTCATGGGCTCAGGGTGAGGGGGCTATGTATAAGACGAATATTAGAGGCCAGTTTTTCACACAAAGGGTAGTGGGGGTGTGGAATGCACTGCCGAGTAAGGTGGTAGGAGCAGGCACGCTAGGGTTGTTTAAGGGTCTCTTGGACAGCCACATGAGTGGTCTGCAGATAGAGGGATATAGCAGGACTGTTTGAATATCGGGAGGACCAAATAGTAGTAGACTATCTTTTAGTTTCTTCTCGGGAATGTCTTAGTTTTTTTTAGCATGTTTAATTAAGTCTTATTTGTTTCCGCAGGCAATTCGGTCCACCTTGTTGACCAACAAGGTGCATGCATGCGGCATGTCGTGCGAGAGCTGCTCTTGGAGGTTGCTTCAGGAGTTGCCTAGTGCTTCATGTCGTTAGTGTATGCTTAAACTGGACCATCTGATGGGCAACATGACAGCTCAGAGACTATCGCTGTTGCTGTGCAGACACATGGATTTGGGCCTGTGTCTGCAGGAGTTTGCGCGTTCTCCCCGTGGTTGTGTGGGTTTTCTCCGGGTGCTCCGGTTTCCTCCCACATCCCAAAAATGTGCTCTTAGGCTGATTGGGTAACAAATTGTCCCTATATTGGTCCCTATATGGGAATTTTCAACAATAGGCATAGTCTAAAGTCAAGAATATGTCATTAAGACGTTAGGACGGTGGCGTGGGCTCATTGGGCCGAAGGGCCTGTTTCCTGTGCTGTGTTGCTCTTTGTTCTTTGTTTGTTCTATCATTAGAATAGATATAGAACATTACAGCACAGAACAGGCCCTTCGGCCTTCGATGTTGTGCCGACCAAAATAAAAAGCAATGCCCCTCCAAACTAAACCATTCCCTTCTCTTCCATATACTTATCAATTAACCTCTTAAACGCCACCAAACTTGGCGCATCTACAACAGCTGCAGGCAGGGCATTCCACTCCCTAATCACTCGTTGAGTAAAGAACCTACCTCTGATATCCGTCCTATAACTCATACCCCTTAATTTAAAGTTGTGTCCCCTCGTGCTAGCTTTATCCATCCTAGGAAAAAGGCTATCACTGTCCACCCTATCCAAACCTCTAATTATCTTATATGTTTCAATAAGATCCCCCCTTAGCCGCCTCCTTTCTAACGAAAACAACCTCAAATCCTTCAACCTCTCTTCAGAGGACCTGCCCTCCATACCAGGCAACATCCTAGTAAACCTCCTCTGTACCCTCTCCAATGCCTCCACATCTTTCTTATAATGTGGCGACCAGAACTGCACACAATACTCCAAGTGCGGCCGCACTAGAGTTTTGTACAGTTGCAACATGATGCTGCGGCTCCTAAATTCAATCCCCTACCAATAAAAGCTAAGACTCATATGCCTTCTTAACAACTTTATCCACTTGACTGCCTACTTTCAGGGATCTATTGACACATACACCAAGATCCTTCTGTTCCTCAACACTATTAAGAGCCTACCATTAGCCCTATACTCTACACATTTATTGTTCCTGCCAAAGTGCATTACCTCACACTTTTCCACATTAAACTCCATTTGCCACCTCTCGGCCCAGCTCGGCAACTTGTCCAAGTCACTCTGTAAACTATAACACCCCTCTTCACTATCTACCACTCCACCTACTTTAGTGTCATCTGCAAATTTACTGATCCATCCCTCAATACCCTCATCCAGATCATTTATAAAAATTACAAACAGCAGGGGCCCAAAACAGACCCCTGAGGCACACCACTCGTCACCGAACTCCACGATGAATATCTCCCATCAACCACCACCCTCTGTCTTCTATCTGCCAGCCAATTCCTAATCCAATTAGCTAAATCACCCTCTATTCCACACATCTGCATTTCTGTAGAAGTCTTCCATGGGCCACCTTATCAAACGCCTTACTAAAGTCCATATATACTACATCAACCGCCTTACCCCATCCACCTCTCTGGTCACTTTCTCAAAAAACTCAATGAGGTTAGTAAGGCATGACCTACCTTTCACGAAACCATGCTGACTATCCCCAATCAATTTATTTCTCTCTAAATAACTATAAATCCTATCCCTAATAATTCTCTCCAATACCTTGCCCACAACAGAAGTAAGTCTCACTGGCCTATAATTCCCTGGAAGGTCTCTCTTCCCCTTCTTAAACAATGGGACCACATTCGCTATACTCCAGTCCTCCGGAACCACACCCGTAACCAACGAGGACCATTCTCCATAGCTATCTTAAAACTAATGGAGTTATGGTCACTGGTCCCAAAATATCTTTGACTTCTGTCACTTGCCCTTCCTTAGTTCCCAAGAGGAGGTCAACTTTTGCCTCCTTTCTAATCGGGCCATCCACATATTGAATGAGAAATTCCTCCTGAATATGCTCAACAAATTTCTTTCCATCCAAGCCCCTAATACTACGGCTATCCCTGTCAATGTCTATTATTACGACCCTATTTTTCTTGCTGCTGTCTGTAATCTCCTTACATTTTTCCTCCTCAATTTCCTGCTGACTACTTGGGGACCTGTGCTGCAATCCTATCAAAGTGATGTCTTCCTTCATATTTTTCAGTTCTATCCATATAGACTCTGTGGATATATTCTCTCTCAGTACTGCTGTGATGCTCTCCCTAATCAAAAACATAATTCCCCCTCCTCTTTTACCTCCTATTCTATCTTTCCTAGAGCAAATATACTCTGGAACATTGAGCTGCCAGTCCTGCTCCTCCCTTAGCCATGTTTCTACAATAGCTATAATATTCCAGTCCCATGTATCCATCCATGCTATGAGTTCATACCCACCAGGTCTCTTGCTTTGAAATAAATGCAGTTTAATCTAGATTTCCCTTTCTCTCTGCCCTGCAAAAAGCAAGTGATGGCTTAGTGGTATTATCACTAGACTATTAATTCAGAAACTCAAATAATGCTCTGGGGCCAGGTTCAAATCCACCATGCAGATGGAGGAATCTGAATTCATAAAAAATACCTAGAATTAAGAATTTACTGTTGACTATGAAACCATTGTTGATTGTTGAAAAAACCCATCTGGTTCATTAATGTCCCTTAGGGAAGGAAATCTGCCATCCTTACCTGGCCTGGTCTAAATGTGACTCTCACCTGCCCTCGAGAAACTAGGGACAGGCAATAAATGTTGGCCAGCCAGTGATGCCCCGTCCTAAAATGAACTTTTTAAAAATTTTATAATCAATCACACGTAGTTAACCAAGTATTGTTCTATAATTAGCAATCAGCCAAAAACAGATGACTAAATAGTCATGAGCTTCAGTTTATAATAAAAGAATAAGTAATAAGCAAGTAGTTATTCAGGTTGGATAATATAGTGAAGTTTGATGTTTAAAATATAAATTTTCTGGCATCCAGGTATTCAGGGAACAGTACTCAACCATCCTTGTCCAAATACAGGTAAAGAGAAATCATGAACCATCCCATTGTTTCGCTGTATGAAACATGTATATAAATGGCTAAATATGATAAAATTAATCCAGGAACAACAATGATTAATTGATTAAAGATTAAAGATTAAAGGGCAACACAGCACGGGAAACAGGCCCTTCGGCCCAACGAGCCCGCGCCGCCATCATAACTGTATAGTAGCAAATCCATTATCCTATTATATTATTCCTATATAATAATATATATATTATTCCTAATATGGAAAATTCTCACTATAGGGACAATTTGTTTCCCAATCAGCCTAAGAGCGAATTTTTGGGTTGTGGGAGGAAACCGGAGTGCCCGGAGAAAAACCACGCAACCACGGGGAGAACGCGCAAACTCCCGCAGACACCGGCCCAACTCCAAGTGTCTGCACAGCCACATCGATAGTCTCTGAGCTGTCATGGTGCCCTTCAGATGGTCCACATAAAGCACTCATTTACGACATGAGGTACCAGGCAACCCATGAATCAACATCCAAGAGCTGTACCCGCAACACCTGCCGAATGCATGCTCAATGTTGGTCAAGTATGGACCGAATTACCTGTGGAAAAAGCCGTAGTTAAACAGTCCTAATATATCCCTCTATCTGCATACCGCTCATGTGGCTGTCCAAGAGACCCTTAAACAGCCCCAGCGTGCCTGCTCCCACCACCTTACTCGGCAGTGCATTCCACACCCCACTACCCTTTGTGTGAAAAACTGCCCTCTAATATTCGTCCTATACATAGCCCCCCTCACCCTATGGCCATGACCCCTCGCCCTATCCATTTCTAAAGGCGGAAAAAGTTTACCTCCATTTTCTCTATCTATACCCCTTATAATCTTACACACCTCTATGAGATCCCCTCTAAGCCGACGTCTTTCAAGGGAAAACAACCCCAGTCTATTTAATCGTTCCTCATAAGACAATTGATTAGACAAGATTAATTGCAACAGGCCTGTGGTTATGCAAATTCTAGGGTTAAAACTGAGTTATAGAAACAATTTTCTTGCTTGTGAGTTGGACTATATTGTGCAGGCACAGAGAACTCCCTGGGGCAGTTTGGGAAATTTGTTGCTGGTGAGGGAACATGAGGAAGATTCACACTCCTACCTGGAGTGATCACCCAACTGAGATTATGTTAAACTGCTGAGAGTACCACGTCATGTGGAATGTACTAGTTGCATTTCACATGACGGAATATTCCGCACTATGAATACACCTTGTGCATTGGTAGAAAAAGCATTAAATATTTCCAAGATACATCCAAACCATCCTAAGATGCCTGTTGTCTCATCACTGGATATTACGCTGCACCACTGACCTTTGCTATCTTGGATTCAAGCTCTAGCACAGATTCCATGTCGGGTTGAGCTGTGCTGATATTAGCTCCCAGGGTGACTGCGATGTCAATCATCAGCTGCAGCAGGGCATTGCGAGCCTAGGTAAAGAGAGCCAGAGAGAATTATTCACACAACTCCACTTTATATATCACAATCTACCACTTCCTGACAGCAATAAACAGTGAGAACACAAAGATCAAACAAGTTGCAATTTCAAGTCTGTCTTAGCCAGGCCCACATTAGCTGTGCTGCAGATCCTGGGGAAAATTGGCCCAATATCAAAATTGACTAAGATTGTACGCTGTACTATAAATGCAATCTCACCAACAACTCTAGCAAAATATCCCTACTTTTATAGAACAATTGAACTATAGAATCTCTACAGAAAGAGACCATTTGGCCCATCGACTCTGCACCAACTCTCTGAAAGTGCAGCCCACCCAGGCTCTCCCCTCTGTCTTATCCCTATAACTCAGCACACTTACCGTGGCCAATCCATCTAACCTGCACATCCTCAAACTTCGGAGGGAACGGGAGCAACCAGAGGAAAGCCACGCAGACACGGAGAAAACGTGCAAACTCCAAACAGACATTGATTAATATGAAATTGAGCCTTGGCACAGTGACTGCTGCCGCTGTGCTGCCCAACTTATTCCATTTGTTTTCAGTAAGTGACAGCATTCAATTTGTCTTCCTAATTACTTATTATTCCTGAATTTTAATCTTTGGTGATTTATCCACCTAGATTTTTAGTTGATAAGTATATGGAAGAGAAGGGAATGGTTTAGTTTGGAGGGGCATTGCTTTTTATATTGGTCGGCGCAACATCGAAGGCCGAAGGGCCTGTTCTGTGCTGTAATGTTCTATGTTCTATGTTCTATTTCTGCAACCTCTTTCCACTTAAATACTATTCTGCTATTCTATTCTATTTCTTTACTCCGAGAGTGGTTGGAGTGTGGAATGGACTGCCTGCTATGATAGTGGAGTCGGATATTTTAGGAACTTTCAAGCAGTTATTGGGTAGGTAAATGGAGCACCCCAGAATGGGATAGCTTGATGTTGGAGCTGTTTGTGACATGTTTGACTGGGCACAAAAGCCAGTTCACGAGGAGGTCTTTCTCTTTCCCTGATTCCTCTGCACTGGGTGCCCGTAGATCAGGAGGAGGGGACTGAAGTGCAAACAGAACTGTAACCCCTGTGTCCCAACAATCTCCAATTATAGCTGTTCCAGTACCCATAACCTGGTTAACCATATAATTGATGTTAAATCTTAACAATGTAATTAATACATTGTTAAGCTGATGAACTCCCTTAAACTATGAAAGAAGATAATAAATCCAGGGAAAATTAGCACAGTGTTGATAGTAGGAAAGATAATGGTATTCTTAATCAAAGATATAACTGGAAAACATCCAGAAACTGAATATATATTTGCTGTCAGGAATGAAGGAATGGTGCTTCCTACTGTCCTCGAAAAGAATTGCACACAAGTTTTGAAGGGGTTCTAGAACACACACACTCTCTTTCCAAACATCAGTTTGAACTTGGCAGTTTCTTCAGAGAGTCTGTGGTGTCCAGTAACAGAGTCTTCAGCAGGCAGGGTGATCAGCCAATCTGATTCAGTCATTTCAGACAGGCAACGAAACAGCGAGTAATAAACAGGGAAAATAAGTCACATTTAAATTTGTTTTTAAAGTGTCTTCATATTTTTTAATGTTCTTTCCCTGCTGGTTGAGACTTTTAAAATGAGTTTTTCAGGGCTGAAGAGATTGTTCAGTGGTAATTATAACTTGATACGCAAAACTCTGCAGATGCTGGAAATCAAGTCAGGAACAAAACCTCCCAATTCAAACATTTGGGAGGGAAGATCTTGCAGGCAGTTATGTGAGTTATAGAACATAGAACATAGAACATAGAACAATACAGCACAGAACAGGCCCTTCGGCCTTCGATGTTGTGCCGACCAAAATAAAAAGCAATGCCCCTCATAACTAAACCATTCCCTTCTCATCCATATACTTATCAACTAACCTCTTACACGCCACCAAACTTGGCGCATCTACAACAGCTGCAGGCAGGGCATTCCACTCCCTAATCACTCTTTGAGTAAAGAACCTACCTCTGATATCCGTCCTATAACTCATACCCCTTAATTTAAAGTTGTGTCCCCTCGTGCTAGCTTTCTCCATCCTAGGAAAAAGGCTATCACTGTCCACCCTATCCAAACATCTAATCATCTTATATGCTTCAATAAGATCCCCCCTTAGCCGCCTCCTTTCTAACGAAAACAACCTCAAATCCTTCAACCTCTCTTCATAGGACCTGCCCTCCATACCAGGCAAAATCCTAGTAAACCTCCTCTGTACCCTCTCCAATGCCTCCACATCTTTCTTATAATGTGGGGACCAGAACTGCACACAATACTCCAAGTGGGGGCCGCACTAGAGTTTTGTACAGTTGCAACATGACGTTGCGGCTCCGAAATTCAATCCCCCTACAATAAAAGCTAAGACTCCGTATGCCTTCTTAACAACCTTATCGACTTGATTGCCAACTTTCAGGGATCTATGCACATATACACCAAGATCCCTCTGTTCATCAACACTATTAAGAATCCTACCATTAGCCCTATACTCTACACATTTATTATTCCTGCCAAAGTGCATTCCCTCACACTTTTCCACATTAAACTCCATTTGCCACCTCTCGGCCCAGCTCTGCAACTTGTCCAAGTCTCTCTGCAAACTATAACACCCCTCTTCACTATCTACCACTCCACCGACTTTAGTGTCATCTGCAAATTTACTAATCCATCCTTCAATACCCTCATCCAGATCATTTATAAAAATTACAAAACAGCAGGGGCCCCAAAACAGACCCCTGAGGCACACCACTTGTCACCGAACTCCACGATGAATATCTCCCATCAACCACCACCTCTGTCTTCTATCTGCCAGCCAATTCCTAATCCAATTAGCTAAATCACCCTCTATTCCACACATCTGCATTTTCTGTAGAAGTCTTCCATGGGCCACCTTATCAAAAGACTTACTAAAGTCCATATATACTACATCAACCGCCTTACCCCCATCCACCTCTCTGGTCACTTTCTCAAAAAACTCCATGAGGTTAGTAAGGCATGACCTACCCTTCACGAAACCATGCTGACTATCCCCAATCAATTCATTTCTCTCTAAATAACTATAAATCCTATCCCTAATAATTCTCCCCAATACCTTGCCCACAACAGAAGTAAGACTCACTGGCCTATAATTCCCTGGAAGGTCTCTCTTCCCCTTCTTAAACACTGGGACCACATTCGCTATCCTCCAGTCCTCTGGAACCACACCCGTAACCAACGAGGACCTGAAGATCAGAGCCAGAGGCTCTGCAATCTCCACTCTTGCCTCCCAGAGAATCCTAGGTTAAATCCCGTCCGGCCCAGGGGACTTATCCAACTTCAAACCCTCGAGAATTTCTAACACATCCTCCCTATCTACTACAATACTCCCCAATTTGCAACCCTTTACCTCAGTGCTCTCCACAGCTACATTTCCAGCACTCTGCGTGAATACCGAAGAGAAATATTTATTCAGTGCCTCACCAATCTCTTCATGCTCCACGCACAACTTCCCACTGCTGTCTATGACTGGCCCTAATCTTGCCCTAACCAATCTTCTATTCTTAACATATCGAAAGAAAGCTTTAGGATTCTCCTTAATCCTATCAGCCAACATCTTATCGTGTCCCCTCTTAGCTCTCCTCAATTCACTTTTTACCTCCTTCCTAGCTAATCTATAGCTATCCATTGCACTACCTGAGCCTTCAAGCCTCATCCTGACATAAGCCTCCTTTTTCTTCTTAACCAGCAAATCAACTCTTTTTGTACACCAAGGCTCTCTTACTCGTCCATTTCCTCCCTGCCTGACAGGGACATACTTATCAAGGACTCGCAGCAGCTGCTCCTTGAATAAGCACCACATTCCAGATGTTCCCAGTCCCTGTAGTTCCCTAGTAATTACCACTGAACAATCTCTTCAGCCCTGAAAAACTCATTTTAAAAGTCTCAACCAGCAGGGAAAGAACATTAAAAAATATGAAGACACTTTAAAAACAAATTTAAATGTGACTTATTTTCCCTGTTTATTACTCGCTGTTTCGTTGCCTGTCTGAAATGACTGAATCAGATTGGCTGATCACCCTGCCTGCTGAAGACTCTGTTACTGGACACCACAGACTCTCTGAAGAAACTGCCAAGTTCAAACTGATGTTTGGAAAGAGAGTGTGTGTGTTCTAGAACCCCTTCAAAACTTGTGTGCAATTCTTTTCGAGGACAGTAGGAAGCACCATTCCTTCATTCCTGACAGCAAATATATATTCAATTTCTGGATGTTTTCCAGTTATATCTTTGATTAAGAATACCATTACCTTTCCTACTATCAACACTGTGCTAATTTTCCCTGGATTTATTATCTTCTTTCATAGTTCAAGGAAGTTCATCAGCTTGTCAGTGTAATTAATCACATTGTTAAGATTTATTTTCTTTAGTTTTGTTAGAGAGAAGAAGGCTAAGAGGTGACTTAATTGAGACATACAAGATGATCAGAGGGTTAGATAGGGTGGATAGTGAAAGCCTTTTTCCTCGGATGGTGATGTCTAACACGAGGGGACATAGATTTAAATTAAGGGGTAGTAATTATAGGACAGATGTCAGAGATAGGTTCTTTATTCAGAGGGTAGTAAGGGTGTGGAATGCCCTGCCTGCAGCAGTTGTGGACTCGCCAACTTTAAGAACAGTCAAATGGTCAGTGGATAGGCATACGGATAACATTGGAATTAGTTTAGGTTAGAGGGTCATTAGTTTGATTCCACTGGTCGGCACAACATCGAGAGTCGAAGGGCCTGTACTGCGCTATAATGTTCTATGCTCTATGTTAACGTCAATTATATGGTTAACCAGGTTATGGGTATTGGAACAGCTATAATTGGAGATTATAATTGGGGTACAGGGGTTACAGTTTTGTTTGCACTTCAGCCCTGCCCTCCTGATCTACAGGCACCCGATGTAGAGGAATGTAAGAACATAAGAAATAGGAGCAGGAGTAGGCCATCTAGCCCTTCGAGCCTGTCCCGCTATTCAATAAGATCATGGCTTATTGGATCAATTCCACTTTCCTGCTTTCTCTCCATAACCCTTAATTCCCTTGTCTATCAGAAACCTATCTACCCGTGACTTAAATATATTCAGCGAGGTAGCCTCCATCACTTCAACGGGCAGAAAATTCCAGAGATTCACCATCCTTTGAGTGAAGAAGTTCCTCCTCATCTCCGATCTAAACTGCCCACCCCCTTACTTTGAGGCTAGGCCCTCTAGTCCTGGTATCCTCTCTAAGCAGGAAGAATCTCTCTACTTCTACCCTATCCATCCCCTTCATTATCTTGTAAGTCTTTATAAGATCCCCCCTCAGCCTTCTAAATTCTAATGAGTACAGGCCCAGTTTAGTCAATCTCTCTTCATAGACTAACCCCCTCATCTCTGGTATCAGCCTAGTGAACCTTCTCTGTACCAAGAGAAGCCAATATATCCTTTCACAAATAAGGGGAACAAAACTGTACACAGTACTCCAGTTGCGGCCTCACCAGTGCCCTGTACAGTTGCAGCAAGACCTCCCTGTTTTTATATTCTATCCCCCTCATGATAAAAGCCAACATTGCATTTGGCTTCTTGATCACCTGCTGCACCTGCAGACTGGGTTTTTGTGATTCGTGCACCAGGACTCCCAGCTCCCTCTGCACTGTAGCATGCTGCGGCTTTTTACCCTTTAAATAATAATCCCTCCTACTATTATTTCGATCAAAGTGGATAACCTCACATTTGCTGACGTTATACTCCATCTGCCAGGTCCTCGCCTACTCACTCAGCCTATCCAGATCTCTCTGCAGACTTTCCGCACCTTCCACGCAATTTGCTTTTCCACTCATCTTCCTGTGTCATCAGCAAATTTTGTTACTCTACACTCAGCCCCCTCCTCCAGATCCTCTATGTAAATGGTAAACAGTTGAGGCCCCAGCACCGATATCTGGGGCACTCCACTAGTCATCAACTGCCAACCAGAATGGTACCCATTGATTCCAACTCTCTGTTTCCCATTAGACAACCAATCCCCTATCCATGCTAACACCTTACTCCCAACTCCATGCACCCTAACCTTCTACAGCAATCTTTTGTGAAACACCTTATCAAATGCCTTTTGGAAATCTAAAAACACCACATCCACCGGTTCCCCTCTGTCTACCGCACTAGTCACATCCTCATAGAATTCCAATAAATTTGTCAAACATGACTTCCCCTTCACGAATCCGTGCTCGTCTGCTTGACCAAACCATTCTTTTGTCAAAGGAGTCAGGGAAGGAGAAAGACCTCCTTGTAAAGTGGCTTTTGTGCCCGGCCAAATATACCACAAACAGCTCCAGACAGCTGGCGACTGAGGAGATTGTACAACTTGATCATCTGCTGCTCTACCACGACTACATTTACAGCTGAGTATCCCTGGAGAGGACGTTCACTTTTCTCTATATCCAATGTGTGACTGCAACATAATATTCTGCACTCTCTCCTTTTCTTCTCCCCTATATACTCTCTGTGAACAGTATGTTTTGTTTGTACATGAGAAACAATACTTTTCACTGTATCATAATGCATGTGACAATATTAATCAAATCAAATCAATGTGGCGTCCGCAGACACCACCAAGGTCTTCCTTGCTCATTGAGCACTACATGGACTGGGTTTTATTATCAACCCTCTTAATCACCTTGCGATTTAACCTTTTAAGTTTAATTTGTGAGTTGTTTTTGTGTAGAGTGTTCCCCTTTAAGGGGACTGTCCCTTTTATTTTATTCCTCAGTTTACTTTATTTAGTTTGTTTGATTTGCACAAAAATGTGGGAAACTGGGGTGTTGGCGTAAACAGTAAAGAAAGTCACTCTGTCTTAGTTTTAACTTCATCAACTATTGTTGATCCCATTAACACAGCTCTTCTCTTTCCCAATTTTTTTTAAGAGTGCTCCTGCTATCTTTTCCCAAACATATTTTAATGGACCAGGACATTCACTTTCTCTAAGTTTTACAAGTTTGTTAATGGTGTCCCTCCCCCGCCCCCCTTTTTATCTTAAATATGTTTATGGTGGTTTAGAACCCCTCTCATGTTTTGCCCAGTTGATTAGTCTCACTGGTACATACCAAAGTAATTATTCAACATTTTTGCTGTTTTTCTGTCACTATCTGTGAGTTGATCTCCAGTTGTCTGATCCCAATGCTGATTTCCTTTTATTAGTCGTGTAGCTACAAAACACTTGACTATTTATTTTTACATTCCTTTGTAATTTGGTTTTGCAATCTCCCTTTGCTTTCGTTGTTTGAATTCTTTTCCAACTATTTTGTCTTTTATCATCCTCCCTTTGAGTTAGAAGCAATTACACTTAGAACATAGAACATAGAACATAGAACTTCTCCCTCAAACTCACAACATCAGTAATTATTTCAGTATTTCAGCAGAAATGAAGTAAAACTCACCCTTTCTGCCTCAGTACTGTTATTGAGATAGTCTTCCTCAACTGCCAAAAACAATGGTCCTTGATCCAGCTGTTTGAGAGAAATGAGAATCAATAAATAAAGCTAAGCTTTATTAAAGGCAACTCTAATCATACACAAAATAATTGCGGTATTGTAAATGCAGGTCCAATTAAATCCACAAGGGTTAAAGGATATTGGGTGTAGAATTGTCTCAGCAGGAATACATTTTTCTTGGAATCAAAAGCTAATGATTTGCAAAATCCCACAAATCATAGATCCCTACAGTGCAGAAAGAGGCCCTTCGGCCCATCAAGTCTGCACCGAACACAATCCCATGCAGGCCCTACCCCCATATCCCTACATATCATACCCACTAATCCCTCCAACATACGCATCCCTAGATACGAAGAGGCAATTTCTTAGCATGGCCAATCAACCTAACCCGCACATCTTTGGACTGTGGGAAGAAACCCGAGTACCTGGAGGAAACCCGCAGACACAAGGAGAATGTGCAAACTCCATACAGACAGTGACCCCGAGCCAGGAATTGAACCCAGGACCCTGGAGCTGTGAAGCAGCAGTGCTAACCACAGTACTACCATGCTGCCATCGTGATATGATAATGACCAAATAGTCTGACTTTCAGTGATATTGGTTCAGGATAAATAGGTTGTATTTATTTCTGCAACATCATTAAGGACAGCATTTCCTGAACATGCTCAGTTACAATCTTAGTATCACCATCAGAGTACCAACCGGCAGCTTTAAAACATGCAAGGTGGCTTGACATGGACTAACAATAAAGTTCAAGTTACCATATTTAGGCCTATGCAATCTTTAACCAATTGCAAGTTTTCGCATCTAGCCTTTTAGTAATTGTAAAACATGCTTCTGATAAGTCAGTGAATGAAGATACATAAGGAAATGTCAGTAAAAGAGATTCTCAGCTTCAAAAGTGGAGAATCGATTATAATCTTTAATTTAAAAGCATTTATTTCTTAAAACAATTTTGGCTATAATTGTTTAACTACATTCTTCATGCTCTCCTTTCCTTCTTTATTTGATTGAACATCTCACAAATTTGATTGAGTTTTTTGAAAGGGTAACCAAGAAGGTAAATGAGGGCAGTGCAGTCAATGTTGACTACATGGACTTTAGCAAGACCTCTGACAAGGTACCACATATAGATTGTTGCATAAGATTAAATCTCATGGGATCCAGGGTGAGGTAGCCAATCGGCTTGATGACATGGTTATATAGGGTTGTTTTTCACACAGGAGGCCTATGACCAGTGGTGTGCCTCAGGAATCGGTGCTACGTCCACTGTTATTTGTTATTTATATTAATGATTTGGATGAGAATTTAGGAGTCATGGTCAGTAAAGCAGAGGAAACCAAGATTGGTGACATAGTGGACATAAAGAAGGTATTTTAGATTGCAACAGGATCTTGATCAATTGGGTCAGTGGGCCAATGAATGGCAGATGGAGTTTAATTTAGATAAATGTAAAATGATGCATTTTTGTAGCCCGAATCAAGGTAGGACCTCAACAGTTAATGGTAGGGTGTTAGGGAGAGTTATAGAACAAAGAGATCTAGGGGATACATGTTCATAGCTTCTTGAAATTGGACAGGGTGGTGAAGAAGGCATTTGGCATGCCTGGTTTCGCTGGTCAGAACATTGAATGCAGGAGTTGGGATGTTTTGTTGAAGTTGTACAAGACATTGATAAGGCCACACTTGGAATACTGTGTGTAGTTCTGGTCACCCTATTATAGAAAGGATATTATTAAACTAGAAAGGGTGCAGAAAAGATATACCAGGATGCTACCGGGACTTGGTGGTTTGTGTTATAAGGAGAGGCTGGATAGAGAGTTGGTACTTTTCCCTAGAGCATAGGAGGCCTTATAGAGGTCTATAAAATAATAAGGGGCATAGATAAGGTAGATTTTTCTCGAATGTAGCGGAGTCTAAAACAAGGGGGCATAATTTTAAAGTGAGATGGGAGAGATACAAAAGGGTGCAGAGGAGCACTTTTTTCACCGAGAGGGTTGTGAAAGTCTGCAATGAGCTGCCAGAGATATAGTAGGGGCAGGTACAATTTTGTCTTTTTAAAAGCATTTAGACAGTTATATAGGTAAGATAGGTATAGAGGGATATGAGTCAAATGCAGGCAATTGGGACTATCATAGTGGTAAAAACTGGGTGGCACATTGGGCCGAAAGGCTTTTTTCCATGCTGCAAACCTCTATGATTCTACATACGGAATGCTTTGTTTTGGTAGCTTGCAAGAAACAATACTTTTCACTGTGATTAATTGTCACACATGTGACAATAATACATCAAATCAAATCAAAAAGTATTTAAGATTTTTACCCGATATAAGACTTGAAACAATGAGGTTAGGAATAAGAGATCCCATTACACATCAACCCAGCTACACCAGGCTACGTAGAAATCTCTGCACAAAGCCTTAACAAAATGTATTAAGTCGAAAGAGAACTTTAATTTACATTTCAATGTGCATCCAGGTCAAACAATGGAACCCATAGCAAGGATTTAAAATCAGTGATGCACAGACAAGATGAGGAGATGAAGCTTGCTATAGAATCAGAGAATTCTTACAGTGCAGAAAGAGGCCATTTGGCCCATCAAGTCTGCACTGACCACAATAACACCCAGGCCTTATTTCATAATCCTACATATTTCCCCTGCTAATCCTCCTGACACAAAGAGGCAGCTTAGCATAGCCGATCAACCTAATCTGCCCATCTTTGGAAGGTTGGAGGAAACCAGTGCATCCGGAGAAACCCATGCAGATATGGAGAGAACGCACAGGCTCCACACAGACAGTGACCAGAGGCCAGAATTAAAACTGGGTCCCTAGCACTGTAAGGCAGCAGTGCCATTGGGCTGCCCAAAATAGTATTGTAAACAAGATCCAAACTCCAACATCCAACCAGAAAGATATCAGGGACAGTAGCATGTATACCAACTATCATAGCATGTGCCAAGAGCTTAAGTGCAACCATTCCTAATGTTTTTCCAGCCAGTGGAAACAAATATGGTGAGATAATATTGGCAAGGATGCCAGGATGGCATGCTCTTCTTCAGAATTACACCATGGGGTCATTTACCTCCATCTGAGGGTAGACAGTGCCCCCATTTAACACATCATCCACAAGATGCTGCTTCTGACAAAGGTAACTCTCTCTCAGTACTGCACTACGCTATCAGTCGGGTTTTATTTTTGGAGTAGGATCTAAATCGCCAGCCTTCGGACCTCAGAGCCAAAATGCTACAGACATTCAGGAAGCTGCTTTCTAGCTTGCAGATACCTAGATGTCTTGACCTTTATCTTGCTGTAAATTCAAAGGCTATTTGGTCAATAGGGCCTGTCTCCAAATGTGGCATCACCATGGAAAGGTGGATGGGCATAAGTGCCCCATTTATTTAACAATTCACAATGAAGCTCAATCCTGAGGAGAGTAAATCCCAGAAACAAGTAGAACCTGAGATTCTCCATACCCCCCCACCCCTGGCCCAGATTTCAATGATGTGACACTCTAAGCATGCCTAAAGTTTCTGGGTCTTTTCCTTTGCTTCTAAAGTACTTGTGTGGTGCAACTATTGCTCCAGGAGCTTCTAAAGAGGGTGTTTTCACTCACCGTTAAGATGTGCTCATTGGAGTTTTTGTCATCAGCAGCAACAAAGAAGCGAATAAAGACGCTATTGCTGAATTTGCCTCGGTGAAAAGCCAACATCTCCAGTAGGTTGAATTCCTCCTCTGTCCAGGTGCCCTCAGGCCCGTTGCTCATCTCGAGCACTGGCCAGCGTAAAAATGGCTGCTTCAGAAAGTTGAGCAAGGGTTTGACATCCTCCATTTCTATATGACCTGGCAGCAAAACAACACATCGGTAACTAACCAGACAAACTATGGACTGTTCATTTAAGTGGCACAGGGTCACCTGCTTGACATATTTCAGCACATGAACTCTGTTACAAAAGGTAGATCTCCCTTAAGTTACACTGCAGATTTACAAAACCCTGGTTAGACCCCACTTGGGATACTGTGAGCAGATCTGGATATTACACATTAGGAAGAATATATCAGCCTTCGAGGGAGTATTACATAGGTTTACAAGAATGACACCTGGGCTTTAGGGGTTTACTTAAAAGGAGAGATTATACAAATTAGACTTGTTTCTCTAGAGTTTAGAAGGTTATGGGGCAATATGATCAAAGTGTTTAATATATTATCAGGAAAATATAGGGTAAAGATAAATTATTTCCATTGGTTAGAGATTCTAGACCTAGGGAGCATGGTCTGAAAACTAGAGTCAAGATGTTTGGGAGAGATGTTAAGAAGCACTTCAAGCCTGGTCAAGTTTGGAACTCTCTTCCACAAACTGCAGTTGGTGTTAGATTAATTGCTATTCTTAAATCTGAGATAGATGATTTTTTTTGTTAAACAAAGGTATTAAGGGATATGGGCTAAAGGCAGGTGTATGGAGCTAGGCCACAGATCAACCATGATCTCATCAAATGATGGAACAGGCTCAAGGGGCTGAATGGCCTAGCCCTGTTCCTATATTCCTATGTTCATCAGAGAATGGGGGTTGGAAACTCTATGTCCCTACAGTTCTTGGGAGTTTCTTACAGCAGATCTTAAACAGAGAAGATGTGCAGGTTAGATTGATTGGCCATGCTAAAAATTGCCCTTAGTGGCCTGAGATGCGTCAGTTGGAGGGATTGATGTGTAAATGTGTACGGATATGGGAGTTGGGCCTGGGAGGGATTGTAATCGGTGCAGATTCGATGGACCGAATGGCCTCTTTCTGTACTGTAGGGTTTCTATGATTTCTAATGGGAAGTGAGGATGATGGTAACCCTTTGGAGCAGTGGTGATCTGATTAGTGTGGTCGGAGAACTGACATTGTGCTTATGAGTTGATGCTGGACTACAGACTCAGAAATCCAGAGGAACAGAATCTCAGAAGACAAGATCAAACCACTGTGAAGTGGGCTATCTTTGAAGCAATGTGAATTGTGACATTTTAGCATCAACAACACAATTTCATACAAATGAATGAAGCAGCCAAGGCAACAATGGCTAGACATATATCAGAAATTTAGCAAAACTCGCCAGTTACTCACTCTCATTCATGCACGATTTGTAAACTCGTTTAGCTTTTTGCACAAACTCTTTGTCCTTTTCTTCATCAATTGGGTTTTCTAATAATTCTACCAGAAGACAAAAAAGCAGAAAAGAGTCAGGGTTCTAAGGGATAAGATTAGGGATTGAACAGCTCTATTCCCGTAACCCTACGAATTTGCCTTGATAATCCCCCTGACACTAGAATCAATTGAGCATGGCCAATCAACCTAACCCTCACATTCTAGACAGCAGGATGGCACAGTAGTTAGCACTGCTGCCTCAGAGCACCCAGATTCTGGGTTTGATTCCCAATTTGGGTCACTGTCTGTGTAGAATTTGCATTTTCTCCCCATGTCTGTGTGGATTTCCTCTGGGTGCTCGGGTTTCTTCCTACTGTTGAAAGATGTGCAGGTTAGGTGGATTGGCCAAACTAAATTGCCCCTTAGTGTCAGGGAGACTAGCTAGGATAAATGCAAGGCAGCATGGGGAAAGAGCCTCGATGGGCCAAATGGCCTCCTTCTGCAGTTAGGATTCCATGATCCTTATGGGACGAAACTGAGCACCTGGAGGAAACCCACACAGACATGGGGAAAATGTGCAAGTCATGGAAAACGAGAGTTTTGTTGCCCCATGTTCAAGTCCATTTTCCAACAAGGCTTCCAGTGGCAAAATGCAGGATTATAAACTCTGTACAGATCATGTTAAATCACGTTAAATATGAAACAATAAGACCTTAATTCCAAGAATGCATAATAAAACCAGCAGGCTTGAAGAATCAGTTTTCTCAACTTCCTGTTAAAGTGAAATTACTTTGAGCCCTCACTCCTACACGTATAAAGAACAAGTATGGGTGGGGGATAGACTCTTTTCTGCACTAGCCCACAGCCCTTCCCATCTCCCTGCACCACACCACCTAATTAGTGAGGGTCTCGGGTAAGATTAAGAGCGTTTGTTGTGCATTCATTCTATCTGCTGTATATTCCTTCAACCACACATTGGTTAAGAGATTATCCTGTGGAACTGTGGATGATTTTTTTACAGACTGTGACAGATTCTATTGCTTATGCATATTTGTCATATGATCTTAGCCTCAAACTAATGAGCTCTTTGGCAATAAATCACAGACCAAATGTCTGCTGAAGAAACAGCCCAAACCTATCAGATATATATTCGCAGATGAGCCACTACTTCAATCTGGTGGACACACATGCCCCTTTGTTACTGTGCTAATGAGAGGAAAGCACGAGACATTTCACCCTTTCCCAACCCTGCCAGAAGGGTCAAAAATAGACACAGCTTCTATGGACACAAACAGAAAATCTCAGCAGATGTGACAGGGAGAGAGAAACAGAATTAACATTCCCAGCCATCCAGAGCTCTGCAGCTCCTATAAAACTGATTTTCAGAGGTTCCATCTCATTACAGCCCATTCTCGACGTGAAGACGGTAACAATCAACCTGAGTACTGAGGCTAGGAACTAGAACTGTGCCTTATCTAACCTGGAAAACATGTCCCCAAAAACACAAACCCAGGAGTCAAGTTGAATCTATGAAAAGTCTTAAGTTTGATGGCAATGCAGAAGTGAGAGTGGGGCAGGGGCAGGGGGAAGGGTTGTGCCCTGTTCAGCTCAGTACTTACGTATCCACGTAGAGTGTGGTGAATCTCATTGTGGGGCCGGACAGGAAGTTGCCCTCCCTCCATTACTTTATCAGCTCAAAGGTTAGAATGCCCGAGCCTCCCTCCCTTCCCCCTCCTTATCCTGCCTCTGAGGTCGAATCTCCTGACACCCCAGCCCCCAGCACTTCCAGTCTTTGTACAATTTGTGTTATCAACCCTCGATGTGAGTGTAATTCGGAGGGCAAGGTCTGCTGATCTCAGAGACATGGTTGAAATGAAACTCCATTCATACCACACCATTCATACAATCATTAAACTGAACATTTCCCATTGGTGAGGATCTTAGTGTCAGCAACGTGGCCTTTAAGTGGCCATTGAAAATAAGCTAATGCATTCAAATGGGCTTCCCAACATTGAGAAATCCCAACAGCAGAATTCTGACAGTTCATCCCAATGTCGGGAAATTCTGCCTTGTGCCAAGTGAGGTTCCTCCCATTTATTCTACACTTCTTGCTGCTGACAGAACTGAGCGATCTCGCCCTGTGACTGGACCAACAGATCTCCAGTGTTTCAATGGCCTGAGCTCATCAAATATCAGCCACCACTGCATTCCCAGTGCTCACAACACTTAATCATATAATCAGAAATACCTCCCCCCCCCCTCCACCGGAGACTTCTGCAGACACCCAGTCTGGCAATCCAGAACAATACTGAGGGTGTGCAGCATTTTCAGCCCCTGACTTGACCAACATACAAAATGTGAATAAGGAGAATGTCTACAGAGTGGATGAGTAAACTACTACGGCAGTAAAACGGATGTGTGGTCAGGGGATCTTTGCAGCCACGACTGAGAGCTCCGAAGACTGTGCTGCTTGCCCCAGTGCCAGGACAAGAGCATCTCCATGTGTTTGGTGATGAACTTGGAGTAGGAGGATTGTTATGGTCTACTTGGGAATCACAACATAAGTAGAACAAGGAAGGATAAAATAAGAGCAAAATACCGTGGGTGCTGGAAATCTAAAATAAAATCACATGGACTTGATATGTTAACACTGTTTCTCTCTTCACAGAATCTATCAGACCAGCATTTCCTGTTCTTAAATGTCTGCGTGGATTTCCTCCAGATGCTCCAGTTTCCTCCCACAGTCCAAAAATGTGCTGGTTAGATTGATTGGCCATGCTAAAATTGCCCCTTAGTATCCTGGGATGCTTAGGTTAGAGGGATTAGCCGGTAAAATATGTAGGGATATGGGGGTAGAGCCTGGGTGGGATTGTGGTCAGTGCAGACTCAATGGGCCGAAGGGCCTCCTTCTGCACTGTAGTTTCTATGATCTATAAATAGGAGCATCACTGGGAGAGATTTTAAAGAGGTGGGTCCAAATTAAAACGCAAAGGTAATAAATAACCTCTGAGTTATTATCAGAGCCAGGCACCTTAATAGGCTTGATAAGTCTTCATCTGACTCCATTTCTGGAGCCACAGGTTTTTATACACTGGAAACAAGTTGCTGCACGGGTGAGTGGACTTCATAGCCCCAGGTGGGTTTCTCTCTCTTTCCTGTGCTGCCATTCTGTCACAACAAGCAGCTTGCTGGACTTCTCCTCTCAGTTAGTGGTGTTAATGTCTCTCTGCTTGATCAATTGGGCCAATGGGCTGATGAATGGCAGATGCAGTTTAATTTAGATAAATACTAGGTAATGCATTTTGGTTGATCAAACCAGTGAAGGGCTTACTCAGTTAATACTAGGGAGAGTTATAGAACAAAGAGGTCTAGAAGTACAGCTCATAGCTCCTTGAAAGAGAAGTCACTGGTGGAAAGGGTGGTGAAGAAGAATTCAACATGCTTTGGTCAGAATATTGAATACAGGAGTTGGAATATCTTGTTGATGTTGTACAAGACATTAGTAAGGCCAAACTGGGAATACTGTGTATACTTCTGCTCACCCTATAATATTCTAGAAAGGATATTATTAAACTAGAAAGAGGGCAGAAAAGATTTACTAGGATGCTATCGGGACGTGATGGTTTGATTTATAAGGAGAGCCTGGATAGACTGGGACTTTTTATATGGCCCGTAGGAGGCTTAGGGGTTTATAAAATAATGAGGGGCATAGATCAGGTACTCAACATCTTTTCCCAAAGACACGGGAGTCTAAACTGAAAGGCATAGGTTTAAGGTGAGAGGGGGGAGATACAAAAGGACCCAGAGGGGCAAATTTTTCATACAGGATGGTGAGTGCCTGGAATGAGTTGCCAGAGGCAGTAGTAAAGGTGGGTACAATTTTATCTTTTAAAAAGCATTTAGACAGTTACATGGGTAAAATTGGTATAGAGAGATATGGGCCAAATGCAGGCAATTGGGACTAACTTAATGGTAAAATCTGGGCAGCATGGACAAGTTGGGCTGAAGGGCCTGTTTCCATACTGTAAACCTCTATGACTCTATGAGCTTTAAGGCAACCTTGACTGTTCAACCTTGTTGAACAGTAACTATGCAGCAAAAATCAAAATCCATGTTAAAAAAAAAATGAAAAGGTTATTGATGTGTGAACTATCTACAATACAATAAATAGACTAATGGCACAGATAGAAATGAATGGTTTCAATCTAATCATTATTATAGAGATGTAAGTAAAGCTGGGAAATAAATATTCCAGAAAGAAGACAGAATGTCAGGAGGAATAACCTGTTAGTAAATCTGAGCATATAGAACTTAGTGAGAAAGGATCTTGGCTCAGAAGATCATGAAGTAGGATCTGTATATGTGGAGATAGGAATAATGTGGAGATGCCAGCGTTGAACTGGGGTAAACACAGTAAAAGTTTCAATACCAGGTTAAAGTTCAACAGATTTATTTGGTAGCGCTGCTCTGAAAGCTAGTGGCTTGTGCTATCAAATAAACCTGTTGGTCTTTAACCTGATGTTATGAGACTTCTTACTGAGATAGTAATAGCCAAGGATCTGCAAACATTAGCGCAAGTAATTTATAGGCCTCCTAACAGTATTGGACAGAGCACTAAACAAGAAACGAATGGAGAATGTAACAAAGGCAATATAATAATTGCAAGAGACTTTAATCATCATATAGATTGAGTCAATCAAGTTGATCAGAATGACCAAGATTAAAGATGAATTTGTAGAATGTTTTCGTAACAGTTTCCTGAAGCGATACATTATGGAACTGACAAGGAATAAAACTATTTTAGATCTAGTATTGTATAATGGGGCAGAATTAATTAGCAACCTCAGAGTAAAAGATCTGATGGGAAATAGTGATCATAATACAATTGAATCCCACAATAAGTTTGAAAATGACTCACTCCAATCACAAACCAGAATCTTAAACTTAAACAAAGTCAATTATTTAAAAAATCTTTTGTTGAAACTCAGCCAATTGTAAAGGTGAGAGGGAATATCTGGCTATGTTATTGGACAAATAGACTGAGAATATTGGCCATAAATAAACAATTGAAAATATTTAAAGAAATAATTCAAAATATTCAAAAACACGTGAAGGGTAGGTCATGCCTTACTAACCTCATTGAGTTTTTTGAGAAAGTGACCAGAGAGGTGGATGGGGGTAAGGCAGTTGATGTAGTATATATGGACTTTAGTAAGGCTTTTGATAAGGTGGCCCATGGAAGACTTCTACAGAAAATGAAGATGTGTGGAATAGAGGGTGATTTAGCTAATTGGATTAGAAATTGGCTGGCAGATAGAAGACAGAGGGTGGTGGTTGATGGGAGATATTCATCGTGGAGTTCGGTGACGAGTGGTGTGCCTCAGGGGCCTGTTTTGGGGCCCCTGCTGTTTGTAATTTTTATAAATGATCTGGAGGAGGGTATTGAGGGATGGATCAGTAAATTTGCAGATGATACTAAAGTTGGTGGTGTGGTAGATAGTGAAGAGGGGTGTTTTAGTTTACAGAGTGACTTGGACAAGTGGCAGAGCTGGGCCGAGAGGTGGCAAAGGGAGTTTAATGTGGAAAAGTGTGAGGTAATGCACTTTGGCAGGAACAATAAATGTGTTGAGTATAGGGCTAATGGTAGGGCTCTTAATAGTGTTGGGGAACAGAAGGATCTTGGTGTATGTGTCAATAGATCCCTGAAAGTAGGCAGTCAAGTGGATAAAGTTGTTAAGAAGGCATATGGAGTCTAGCTTTTATTGGCAGGGGGATTGAATTTAGGAGCCGCAGCATCATGTTGCAACTGTACAAAACTCTAGTGCGGCCGCACTTGGAGTATTGTGTGCAGTTCTGGTCCCCACATTATAAGAAAGATGTGGAGGCATTGGAGAGGGTACAGAGGAGGTATACCAGGATGTTGCCTGGTATGGAGGGCAGGTCCTATGAGGAGAGGTTGAAGGATTTGAGGTTGTTTTCGTTAGAAAGGAGGCGGCTAAGAGGGGATCTTATTGAAGCATATAAGATGATTAGATGTTTAGATAGGGTGGACAGTTGATAGCCTTTTTCCTAGGATGGAGAAAGCTAGCACGAGGGGACACAGCTTTAAATTAAGGGGTATGAGTTATAGGACGGATAGCAGAGGTAGGTTCTTTACTCAAAGAGTGATTAGGGAGTGGAATGCCCTGCCTGAAGCTGTTGTAGATGCGCCAAGTTTGGTGGCGTTTAAGAGGTTAGTTGATAAGTATATGGATGAGAAGGGAATGGTTTAGTTAGGAGGGCATTGCTTTTTATTTTGGTCGGCACAACATCGAAGGCCGAAGGGCCTGTTCTGTGCTGTATTGTTCTATGTTCTATGTTCTATGTTCTATTGAAAAACAAAAACTCAGCAAGATCAATCTATACGTAGCATACTCAGGAAGTTCTGGATAGTATCAGATTAAAAGAAATGGCTCACAAGGGTGTAAGGAACAGTGGCAAGTCTGGGAATTGGGAGTATTTCCAAAACCAGCGAAAAAACAACTAAAAATTTAATAAAAATAGAAAAAATGAATATGGGAATAATTAGAGATATTTAAACAGATTGTAAGAGTACTTACAAATAAATAAAAAGAAAGAGACTCGCTGAAGTAAATGTTGGTCTCTTAACAGCAGACAGGAGAAATTATCATGGGGAATGAGAAAATGGCAGAGGGATTGAACAAATATTCTGTTCCTGTCTTTACAGAAAGATACAAGTTACATACTTGTATGGTGTATGGTGTACTGGCCTTCATTAATCGAGGGATTGAGTTTAGGAGTTGGGAGATAATGGTGCAACTTTATAAGATCCTTGTCAGACCACACTTGGAGTACTGTGCGCAGTTTTGGTCGCCTCACTATAGGAAGGGTGTGGAAGCTATTGAAAGGGTGCAGAGGAGATTTACAAGGATGTTGCCTGGATTGAGAGGCATGCCTTATGAAGATAGGTTGAGAGAGCTGGGACTCTTCTCCCTGGAAAGATGAAGGTTGAGAGGCAACCTGATAGAGGTTTATGACATGTTGAGAGGAATAGATAGGGTGGATTCTCAGAGTCTATTTCCCCGGGTTGAAATGGTCGCTACGAAGCAAATACAGAGGAGATGTTAGAGGTAAGTTTTTCACTCAGAGGGTGGTGAGTGAATGGAATCGGCTGCCATCGGTGGTGGTAGAGGCGAACTCGATGGGGTCTTTTAAAAGAGTTCTGGATGAGTACGTGGGATCTAATGGGATTGGGGGTTATAGATAGGTCTATGGCTTGGTAGGTAGATGTGATCGGTGCAACTTGTGGGCCGAAGGGCCTGTTTGTGCTGTAGTGTTCTATGTTCTATACCAGAAATAGACTGTAAGCTAGGGGTGAGAAAAGTGAGGAAATTAAAGTAATAAACAGCAGCAGAGAAAATTACTGGAGAAATTTAAGGACTCTGATAGCTTATATCCTCAGATTCTAAAAGAGGTAGCTACAGAGATAGTGAATGCTCTAGCTATGAATGTCCAAAATTGTACAGTTTCTGGAACAGGCTTGGTAGATTGGAAGTTAGCAAATGTTAATGCCACTTTTCAGAGAAATGGGGGGAGGGAGAAAACAGGAAACTACAGGCCAGTTATCCTGACATCATTCATCAGGAAGATGCTGGAATCTTTATTATTAAGATGGCCTTAGAAAATAATAGCATCTTCAAAGTCAAAAGAGCTTTACAAAAGGGAAATCATATTTGACAAACTTATTAGGAGTTTTGGAAAATATAGCTAGTCAAGTAGATGAAGGGAAATTAATGTATTTAGTAAACTTAGATTTCTAGAATACATTCAACAAGGTATGACAGAAAAGGGTAACAGACAAGATAAGGGCTGGTGGAGTTGGGGTTTATATATTAGCATGAATGAAGTATTGGTTAATAGACAGAAAGCAAAGAATAGGTATAAATGAGGCTTTCGCGAATTGGAAGGCTGTGTATAGTGGACTATCATATAGATAATGCTGGAGCATCAGCTATTTACAATTCATATTAATGACTTTGTTATAAATACAGAGACTAATATACTTGGGTTTGCCCCTGTCAAAGCTAGTGGTAATATAGCTGTGACGACATTGAGAGGCTGCAATGAGTTATAGATAGGTTCAGTGAGTGGGTAATAAGATAGCAGATAGAGTATAAAGTGAGCAAATGTGAGGCTATTCAATTTGGATACAAGAATAGAAAAGCAAAATTTTTTTTAAAGATTCGAAATCCTACTAAGATACAGGTAAAATACAATGTAGAGCATAACATTGTGCTATTCTTGTAATAGTGTAACCAATCTCAGTATTGACAGCTAGTGCTGCTCATTGATTTATTCTTTCAGGGCATATAGAATCATAGAGAACTACAGCACAAACAGGCCCTTCGGCCCACAAGTTGTGACGATCATGTGTGTAAATGATAAGGGATTCTAACTATTCGTTAAAGATAGCATGATTAGTGATCTACTAATCCTACTGAATCTACTACAGGATCCCACAGTATTAGAACAAAGAACAAAGAACAAAACAGCATGGGAAACAGGCCCTTCGGCCCAACGAGCCCGTGCCACCACCTCGATGTTCCCACTTCTACCCGTGATCCCTGTCTATGTTTATAGATCTATGCATTGAAACCAAATTTGAGACAGTTTAGGGAGAATTTGTTCTGCCAATCAACCTAGGAGCACATCTTTGGGTTGTGGGAGGAAACCGGAGCACCCGGAGAAAACCCACGCAAGCCCAGGGAGAATGCGCAAACTTCCACAGACACAGGCCCAAATCCATGTATCTGCACAGCACAGCGATAGTCACTGAGCTGTCATGTTGCCCATCAGATGGTCCAGGTCAAGTGTACACTAACAATGTGAAGCACTAGGATACTCTCAAAAAAAAATCCAGGAGCAGCCCTCTCACGACCCATCGCGTGTATGCCCCTTGTTAGACAACAAGGTGGACCGACTATTTACACACTTCCCAGGGACTCCCAAGGCTCATGATCCCTATTTTAAATCAGTTTTCTATATCCCTCCATTCCCATTCTGTTCATGTGTCCATCTAAGTATTTCTTAAATAACTCCAGAGTGCCTGCCTCCACCACTTTACTTGGCAGCACAGTCCATACCCCCACCACCCTCTGTGTGAAAAAACTCCCTCTAGCATCCAAATTATACCTTACCCCCCTCACCCTAAGCCCGTGACCCCTTGTGCTACTTGAATCCATCCTAGGAAAAAGCTTAACCCTGTTTACTCTATCTATACCCCTCATAATCTTGTACACCTCTATTAGATCTCCTCTAAGTCTATGTCTTTCTAAGGAAAACAGTCCCAATTTGTCTAATCTCTTCTCGTAACTCAGACCATTCATACCAGTTAAAGAGGACAATGTTCTCTCTGTTCTGGCCAACTTGATTCCTAAATCAATCAAGGTATAAACTGCTGGCCTGCTCATTTACCTCATTGCTGCAGTTAGTGAGAACTTTCCAATGTAAATCAACTGCTTCTTTTGCCTGTAAAACAACAGGGACTGCATGTCCTGAGTATGTGAAAGATGCTATCTAAATGCAAGTCCTTTCTTTTCAAATTGCAAAGTTCATATATCAAAATAATTTTAATTTCTCAAGTCATAGACTAAACCTACCCCTCAGATTCTTGTTGACATTGTGTTGAACCCATGAGTAAGTCCCATAGCTTGAAATATCTTCAGGAATCGGAGTCTCCTTTATCCATCTTCCACAAGCAAACTCAAAGAAGTTCTCACAGGGATCTGCTGACCAGTTGATTTTATTAAACATAAGAATAGCTGGAAGAGAAAACAAAACATGTCAAACCACAAAGTGGCTTCATATACTTATTTCCCATTTACATTGCTGAAACAGGCATCAGACTAAAGCAGAGCTAGTTATCTGTTCTGTAGGAGAGTCACATTCAAAGCAAAACATTAACTTTGTTTCTCACTCCACAAGAACTGCTAGACTTGCAGGGTTTTTTGAGCATGTTTTATTTTTATTACTGCAGTTTCCAATACTTGATTACAGATACCACATGATGAAATGGCTATCGTATCATAGCCTGATAACAAGCAAATGCCCGATAGTTCACAGATTCATTGAATCATAGAATAGCTACAGAAGGATGCCATTCAGCCCATTATGTTGGTACTGCCTGCCCAAAGAAGCAATTCACCTAATGCTCTTCCCTTGCCTTTCCCCTGTATCCATGCATATTCTTTCTTTTCAGTTAATAATCCAGAACCCTTTTGGAAACTTCAACTGAATCTGCCTCCATCACACTCTCAGACAGTACATTCCAAATCCTAACTACTCGCTGTGTGAGACTGTCTCCATCACGCTCTCAGACAAAGCATTCCAAACCCTAACCATTCACTGTGTAAATCTGCCTCCACCACACAGTCAGACAGTACATTCATTGTGTGAAAAAAGCTTCTCCTCGGGAAATATTCTTGTAAATTTTTTCTCTCCCTAATGCCTTCACACAGTATTTGACCACACCCTTAATCTCAAACAAATCCTATTCCCTTCTTTATCCCCAACATAAGGGGTACACATGGATGCCTTCAGGTCCCCAATGTGACCACCTCACAAGGTTTCCATACTAGATTTGCACTCCATATTTTCCAATATGTCATTGACTCACAGTTCACTGTAAAATCATGCGATACAGGCAGATGAAAAAGACAAGTAGGATGCTCTCAATTCTCTGTCTTTCAGTCAAACATTATAAAAATGAATAGTACTAACAATACTATAGGATAAAATTTTTGTATATATTCACCCTAAGTGGATTCACTGGATCTAGAGCATATCTAACAGGTCAATATGAAAGACTTTCCGGACTCTAACCTTGTTGTGACCAAGAAGATCTGGAGTCAATAATGTGTCTTAAGTGAAACATGGAGGGAGCAACCCATTAGTTAATTATAGGAGGACTCTAAATTGCACAGGAGAAGATCCCCGAACACAACCTCCTTTTTGAAATGGCTAAGTAAGGGACAGATTCAGCTAGAATCACTTTAAGTTTACAATGATTTTTCATCCATTGTCAGAAATAAGTCACAACTAACTCCTAAGAGATGTAAAGTGCCATCTGGGCCTGGATTCATCAAGACATAAGGAAAAATTTTCTGGTCCTGTCTGGCAGGGAAATTGTAATGGGCAAGACAGAAAATTTGGCAAGTCATTTTGGTCCACTGACCCAGGTGGGAATTTCTATTCTGGGGACATGGGTGATCGAAAAATTATGCCGTTTGAGTGGAGGCATGCCCAAAATTCAAGGGCTGATGTTTATCTGCCAGGATAGAGGCATGTTAAGAAACTTCAGAGAAGTTACTTCTGTCTGTTGTTCTGACCACAGCAGATATTCATTGCAGAGCAAAGCAAATCCCAGTGGGAAACTTGTCTTATGGGCCATAACTTTTTTATTGTACTCTGAAAACCAGAAGAAAGTGAACTGATCTCAATAGCAAAGAATTCTAGTACGAATTTTGGGGTTTTAAAAGTTAAAAGATTTATTAACAAGAAGAAAATAAAGTTTAAGCACACAATATTACAGTTAAACAGTTCAGATAATTTTAAAAAACATTACCATAATAGCCTACTTGGTCAGACTCACAAATTAAACACCTTTCAGGCAATATGTACTTATAGATGTTTAGCTATAAGATCCAGTAATATTATTCAAGATAAAGCTGCTATCACTTCCGTAAAGATCTACCACACAGCCTCTTAAACTCACTTCCACTCTGCTGTGGAAATCCAAGAAACCTCAGAAACAAACTGCTCTGCAATGTGCTGCCTGGGAGGGTGAGAGGGCGAGTTGCTTCACATCCTTTAAAAAGTACCTGGATTAGTACTTGATACGCCATAAAATTCAAAGCTATGGACCAAATGTTGGTAAATGGGATTAGGTGGGAGATCAAGTGTTTCACACGTGATGGTGCAGCCTAGATGGGCCAAAGGGCCTTTTCTGCTGTATGATTCTATGAAACTGCTTTCTGAAACCCACAGTTTGACTGGCTGGATGATTCAAATTTTGCACCTCCTCCAATACAGCACTATTCCCAGGATGTCTTCCTGAAAAAAACCAATACAACTCAGCTCAATATCATTCCACAAGTATCAGTTTCATCTTCAATTCCTCAACACCTATTTGAACTTAACTATTGCAAAATATAAAAATCTTCAAATTTTTTTCTTATGTTTCAACTAAAATTCCATAACCCTCCATTGGGCAACATGATAGCACAGTAGTTAGCATCACTGCCTCACACCACCAGAGTCCCAGGTTCAATTCCGCATTGGGTCACTGGCTGTGTGGAGTTTGCATGTTCTCTCTGTGTCTCCAGGTTTCCTCTGGTTTCATTCACAATCCAAAGATGTGTGGGATTGGGTTGATTGGCCATGCTAAATTGCCCATTAACATCAGGGAGATTAGCAGAGTAAAATGTATGGGATTGAGGGAATCGGTGGGATTGTGGGTCGATGCAGACTCGATGGGCTGAATGGCTGCCTTCTGTACTGTAGGGATTCTATGATTCATTGATACTTATGAGACTTTTGCAAGAAATAAAAGTCATTTATTCCCATTTGAAATGGGACAGTTGAAAAACTCAATGCAAATTTTAAACTTTACTTATTCACTTATAAACACACAAACTTTACTGTCATAACAAATGCACACAGTTAACATCCCTACTCCATTTAATCAATCATTAGCAGTAGCCCCAAGTTACATTAGAACCGATCTGAATATTCAGTGAACTAATAGTCAGCTGAAGAGGTGCTAAGCTTAACCAGCAGACTTCTCAATACTGATGTGGAAATGCCAGCATTGGACTGGGGTAATAACAGTAAGAGATCTCACAACACCAGGTTAAAGTCCAACAGGTTTATTTGGTAGCACAAGCCACAAGCTTTCAGAGTGCTGCTTATTCATCAGGTGAGTGTCACTGCCAGACCTCCCAGGCAATTAGGGATGGGTAATTAATAGCAGTTGAACTCCCATTGATGAAGGAGCAGCACTCCGAAAGCTTGCGTCTTGGGCTATCTGTTGGGATTTTAACCTGGTGTTGTGAGACTTCATACATCAATATTGCCCTGGTGTCCTGGAGGGTAGTCAGTGGGAATATTATAATTACCCAGGTGTTAGAACTGACTTTAGTTCATCTAACTTTTTCTGGGTAACTATTTTGATAAAAGAAATTGGGACCGTGAAGTCTCCAACTTGAATCGGAATATGAGATGATTCCCAGAGCAGGATATTCACCCATCAGAGGTTTCTACTTCCCAGGCAGCTCTGTGCAGGGGGACTGCGGGGACTCCCATTGCATCTTCTGTGCTATCGCCCCAGTCAACATTATTGTTCATCAAGAAGCTCTGTCTGATCATTGATCAACAGATAGCCTCAGAAGGAGCCTTGTAAACTACTTAACCACATCAAAGCACTGCCAGCGCTCCCAGACAATTGGGGATGAGTAATAAATAGCAGCAGCCCTGTCACAGATACCCCACTCCTGCCCATGGATCAAAAATGATAAATTGATAAAAGACAACAAAGTTTGGACTTACCAGCTTCAGTGCACTCAGGACTGATACATTGCTCCTCGGGGTGTAGACTGCTCCCTTGTTTCCCAACTGTCAATAAGATAAGTCACAGAAAATCAGGACAAGCGTGCAAAATGCATTTCTGTAAACTATCAGCAGTGGCCTTTCGGCCTGTGCAGAGTTAAAATTTAACCACAGTTTAACCCTAATCCTGCCTCAAAATCCTTCTCTGCCTCTGCAGTATTGTCTAAATTCTGAGCGGAGTTTAAAATGGAAAATGAATGAGCGATTGGTGATAGGCTAAGTGAAATGCTGAAATCCTCAGGTAGTATCTGCAGAGAGGTGTAGGCTTTCAATATGCTCATGATTCTGACAAAAACAAGTAGACAGGAAAGACTAAATCTACTCAGTGCAGAGAGAGCACTGCACTGTTGGAGGTGCCATCACTCTGATGTCAAGTTCAACCTCTGAACTCTAAGTGGAAGTTATAGATCCCATGTCATTATTTTTATGGGTGAGTGAGTTGGATACATCATTGAAACAGAATTACCATTGATTTCTGAGTGGGATCTTGCTATGCACACATTGGCTGCCAAGTTTCCCACATGATTACACTCTCAAAATCTCCAACAATCTTATTGTTGTCAAGCGATGTCCTTGGTCCTGAAAGGCACTATACAAATGCAATTGTTTTTTCTACCTTGCCCTCTCCACAGATGCTGCCTGCCCTGCTGCGTTTTCCCAGAATTTTCTGTTTCTGGTTTCCAAACCAGCAACTTTTTGCTTTTAGGCCCAACTTGTGAGAACCTCCTCCTAAGTCAAAGCAGTGAGAAATTAATTTATCTCTCATGCATAGGTTCAGCATCATTCTTTAAATTAGCAGATTCCATTTTCTAATCAGATATTAACAGGGGAAAGCTGGAGGGTGGGGAGGGATGTGATTTCGGCACGGTTGGTCAGTGGTTAGCACCATTGCCTCACAGTGTTAGGGGCCCATGTTCGTCTTGGGTGACTGTCTCTGTGGAATTTGCACATTCTTCCCGTATCTGCGTGAGTTTCCTCCGAGCGCTCTGGTTTCCTCCCACAGTCAAAAATGTGTGTGTTAGATTGATTGGCTGTGCTAAATTGCTCTTTAGTGTGAGGGGGACTTCAGTGGGATTAATAGGGTAAATATATGGGGTTATGGGAATAGGGCCTGGGGTGGGATTGTTGTCAGTACAAGCTCGATGGCCGAATGGCCTCTTTCTGCACTGTCGGTATTTTAGAATTTAAAAGTGGCCTTAAATGGAGATGATAACACGAGCAGCTTCTCAGAAGGCCACTAATTTTTTTGTTAAATACTTTGCAAAAAAATAGCTGGGTCAGAAAATACTCAGTGTAATTAGAGATAGGCCCAGAGATGGGACCAGGCATCGCTGCAAAGCAACATCCTCCATGCCAGCCTGGCAAGGGGGCACCATTGACTGTGCTGGTCACATGGTGCAGGTAGAGTTGCCAACTGTGATTAAACATATTCCTGGAGATCTTATCACATGATTTATCCACAATCCAGCCATTCACAGCCCTGCCTTCCAGCACCAATTGGAAAGCAGAAAGCCTGGTTACCCAATGCTTGACTGTCAACCAGACATCTTTCCTCCATTTTCAATATTCTGTAATCATGTAAAATCTTCAAAGAAAATGATGTAAAAATAATTTTTTTAATGTGATTTATTATTGCCACATATATTAGCATACAGTGAAAAGTATTACAAAGTCGATAGAGGTTTACAGCATGGAAACAGGCCCTTAGGCCCAACTTGTCCACACCGCTCTTTTTTCACAAAACCCCTAAGCTAATCCCAATTGCCCACGTTTGGCCCATATCCTTCCATACCCATTGTACCCATGTAGCTATCTAAATGCTTTTTAAAAGGAAAAACTGTACCCGTCTCTGCTACTATCTCTGGCAGTTGTTCCAGACACACACAACAATCTGTGAAAAAATTGCCCCTCTGTACACTTCTGTTTCTTTCCCCTCTCACTTTAAATCTATGCCCTCTAGTTTTAGACTCTCCTACTTTTTGGAAAAGATATTGATTATCTAGCTTATCTGTGCCCTTCATTATTTTACAGACCTCTATAAGGTCACCCCTCAGCCTTCTATGCTCCAGAGAAAAAAGTCCCTTATAACTCAATCCATCAAGTCCCAGTAGTATCCCAGTAAATCTTTTCTGCACTTTTTCTAGTTTAATAATATCCTTTCTATAGTAGGGTGATCAGAATTGCACACAGTATTCCAAGTGTGGCCTTATCAATGTCTTGTACAACTTCAACAAGACAACCCAACTTCCATATTCAATGTTCTGACTGATGAAACCAAGCATGCCGAATGCCTTCTTTACCACTTTGTCTGTACTGCACTTTCAAGGAGCTTTGAACATGTACCCCTAGATCTCTTTGCTCTGTAATTCTCCCCAACACCCTACCATTAACTGAGTAAAGCCTGCCCTGGTTCAATTTACCTCGCATTTATCTAAATTAAACTCCATCTGCCATTTGACAGCCTGCTGGCCCAATTGATCAAGATCCCGTTGCAATTGGAGATAACTTTCACACTTGTTGCACACTTTCCAAAGCATACCATTCATAGAAAGGGAAGGAGAAAGTGCTGAATGTAGTGTATTATTCATGGCTAGGGTGTAGAAAAAGATCAACTTAATATATGGCAGCTCCATTTAATAGTGTTGATGAACAGAGGGATCTTGGTGTATATGTGCATAGATCCCTGAAAGTTGGCAATCAAGTCGATAAGGTTGTTAAGAAGGCATACGAAGTCTTAGCTTTTATTGGTAGGGGGATTGAATTTCGGAGCCGCAACGTCATGTTGCAACTCTACAAAACTCTAGTGCGGCCGCAATTGGAGTATTGTGTACAGTTCTGGTCCCCACATTATAAGAAAGATGTGGAGGCATTGGAGAGGGTACAGAGGAGGTTTACAGGATGTTGCCTGGTATGGAGGGCAGGTCTTATGAAGAGAGGCTGAGGGATTTGAGGTTGTTTTTGTTCGAAAGAAGGCGGCTAAGAGGAGACCTTATTGAAACATATAAGATGATTAGAGGTTTAGATAGGGTGGACAGTGATAGCCTTTTTCCTCGGATGGAGAAAGCCAGCACGAGGGGACATAGCTTTAAATTTAGGGGTGATAGTTATAGGATGGATGTCAGAGGTAGGTTCTTTACCCAGTGGGTGGTAAGGATATGAAATGCCCTGCCTGCAGCAGTTGTAGATGCGCCAAGTTTGGTGGCGTTTAGGAGGTTAGTAGATAAGTTAATGGATGAAAAGGGAATGGTTTCGGTTAGAGGGTCATTGCTTTTTCTTAATTGGTCGGTGCAACATCGAAGGCCAAAGGGCCTGTTCTGCGCTGTAATGTTCTATGTTCTATTTATTAGTCTGATGGCAACGGGGAAGATAAGATGTCTTTGAGTTGGTTGGTACATGACCTCAGACTTTTGTATCTTTTTCCCAATGGAACAAGGTGGAAAAGAGTATGTCCAGGGTACGTGGGGTCTTTGATTGTTTTTCCAGGCAGCAGGAAGTGTAGACAGAGTCAGTGGTTGGGAGGCTGGTTTGTGATGGACTGGGCTACATTCACAATCCTTCTTTAATGTCTCAATGAGATTTCTCCAGGGTCACACAAAGTAGTGCTCTGGAGATTGATCTTCAATTCCTGGAGATTCCAGGCCAATCCCAGAGGGTTGGCAACTCTAACTACAGCTGCCTTTCCAGCAGATGGAACAGCCCTGAACCTGCTCCCAAGTCAGCAGGCAGGTAAGACCAGGCAAAATTGCACTGAATAGTAGAGCAGGTTCGATGTATGGTCTTACATTCATATAAGCAGTTCCACATTTAGGCTGGATCTAGTCAGGTAGGGGAGTCTGACCATTTCTGACACAGCCTGGCCAGCTTTGGTGATGTTACATCTCTGTACCTTCCCAAGAATAATGGACAGAAATGGAGATGTTGCATTTGGAAATCCTTTCTCCAAAAGGACGTGGCAGAACACCTGTCACAGAATCTTCCGCCACCTCCATCATGTTGCCCATCTTTGCTAAAAGCACAGCAAATGCCACAAATACTCATGGCTGTATCTGTAAGGAAGGAACAGAGTCCAGGCTGCAGCGGTACAGTGGCACACTGACCTCAGACTTGTGAGCAGGACAGTAGCACTCCTGCCTCACTGCTCCACCTGCTTCGATTCCCAGCTCGGGTCACTGTCTGTATGGAGTTTGCACATTCTCCCCTTGTCTGTGTGGGTTTCCTCCGGGTGTTCTGATTTCTTCCCACAGTCCAAAGACGAGTGGATTAGTTGATTGGCAATGTTAAATTGCTCTTTAGTGTCCTAAGATACGTAGGTTAGAGGGATTAGTGGGACAAATCTGTGGTGTTATGGAGATAGGGCCTGGATGGGATTCTTGTTGACGCACGCTCGATGGGCTGAATGGCCTCCTTTTGTACTATAGGGATTCAATGATTGCGCCTCACCCTGTCCTAACTGAAACTGTCATATTTGCTCTTGTTGTCTCTACATTAACAGAATCTAGAGTTGACTGAGTGGATATGGTTTATTTAGAGTTTCAGAAGGTTTCGGAAAGATCTCACATAATAGATTATTGGCACATGAGATTGCACCTAATGTATTGAAATGGAAAGAAAGCTGGTTATCAGATACAAAGCAAAGAGTTGGCATAAACAAGTCTTTTTCTGATTGGCAGTCAGTGACTAATGGGTCTCCGCAGGGATCTGTGCTAGCACCCCAACTGTTCATATTATATACTAATGATTTGGAAGAGGGAACTCAACATATTATCTTCAAATTCACAGATGATACAAAGTTGGATGGAGGTGAGGGTGAGCTATACGGAGGATGCAGAGATCTTTCAGCATAATTTGGAAAAGCTGAGTGGCATGGCAGATGCAGTATAATGTGGATAAATGTAAGGTTATCCACCTTGGTAACAATAATAGGAAGGTAGATTATTACTTGAATGGGTGTAAGTTGAGAAGGTGGACACTTAGCAAGATCTTGGTGTCTTTGTCCATCAGTCGCTGAAAGTATGTGCATAGGTACAGCAGACAGTAAAGAAGGCAAGTGGTATGTTGGCCATCGTAGAGGAAGGATTTGAGTATAGTGATAGAGATTTTTGCTGCAATTGTATAGGGCGTTGGTGAGGCTACACCTGGAGCATTGTGTACTGTTTTGGTGTCCTTATCTAAGGAAGACTGTCCTTGCTGCAGACGGAGTAAAGCGAAGGTTTACCAGGCTGATTCCTGGGAAGGCAGATCTGTCATATGAGGAGAGGTTAAGTCAGTTGGGATTCTATTCACTGGAGTTTAGAAGAGTGAGGAGATCTCATAGAAATTTATAAAGTTCTAACAGGGTTAGACAGGGTAGGTTCAGCAAGAATATTCCAATGCTGGGGCATTCCAGAAGTAGGAGTCAAAAGTAGGTTTACTCTTTGAGGATAAAGAATAAACCTTTTCAAACTAAGATGAGGAGAAATTTCTTCACCCAGAGGGTGTTGAGTGTGTGGAATTCTTTACCACAGAATATAATTGAGGCCAAAACTCATCTGATTTCAGGAAGAAATTAGATATAGATTAGATATAGGGACGGTGAATAAGGAGGTTAGTTCCCAGGTAGGGAAGGACTGTAGGCAGTCTGAGAGAGGGGTTAGGCAGGTGGTGGAAAAGGGAAATATCCTGACTGAGGGCTGAGGTGTGTCTATTTTAATGCCAGGAGTGTAGTAAATAAGGTAGATGAGCTTAGGGCGTGGATTGCTGCTTGGGAGTGTGCTGTGGTGGCCATTACAGAGACTTGGTTGTCTCAGGGACAGGACTGGGTACTTCAGGTGCCGGGATTCAGATGCTTCAGGAGGGACAGGATTGGGGGCAAAAGAGGAGGTGGTGTGGCACTGTTGATCAGGGACAGTGTCATGGCTGTAGAGAAGGTGGAAGACAGGGAGGGATTGTCTACGGAGTCTCTGTGGGTGGAAGTTAGGAACAGCAAAGGCTCGATAACTTTGCTGGATGTATTCTATAGGCCGCCCAATAGCGACAGGGAACTTGAGGTGCAGGTAGGGAACAGATCTTAGACAGATGTAGAAATAACAGGGTTGTCGTGATGGGAGATTTCAATTTCCCAAACATCGACTGGAATATCCCAAGGGTAAGGGGTTTGGATGGTGTAGAATTTGTATGGTGTGTTCAGGAAGGTTTCCTGACACAGTACGTGGAAAAGCCTACGAGAGGAGAGGCTGTACTTGACCTGGTGCTTGCTAATGAGCCAGGGCAGGTGTCGGATCTCACGGTAGGTGAGCATCTTGGGAATGGAGATCATAATTCTATCTCTTTCACGATAGCGATGGAAAAAGATAGGATCAGGCAGGTTAGGAAGGTGTATGTCTGGAGTAAGGGGAAATATGAAAACATTAGGCAGGTAATTGGACGCATAAACTGGAAGGAGGTGTTCTTGGGGAAGAGTACAGAAGGAAAGTGGTGGTTTTTCAAGGAATGTTTGTCTGGATAACTGCAAGACAACGTTCCAAGGAGTCAAGGAGGTTCTGGTAGGACGCGGGAACTGTGGTGCACGAAGGTAGTGGTGAACCTAGTTAGGAAGAAAAAAAAAGGTATATAAAAGGTTCAGAGAGCTAGGGGATGTTAGGGATCTAGAGGAGTATAAGGTGTGTAGAAGGGAACTTAAAAAGGAAATTAGGAGAGCCAGAAGGGGTCATGAGAAGGCCTTGACAGGGAAGATTAAGGAGAATCCCAAGGCCTTCTATAAATATATGAAAAGTAAAAGGATAAGAGAAGGGATAGGGCCTATAAAAGGTGAAGGGAGAAAAGTCTGTGTGAATCCGGAAGAAATGGCAGAGGTGCTTAACGAGTACTTTGCCTCGGTATTCACAGTGGAAAGTGAACTGGGAGATTGCACTGCAGGTTTACGGCATACGGAAAAGATTATGTGGATGTTAGGAAACAGGATGTGTTAGACCTGTTAAATTCTATCAAGATAGACAAGTCGCCGGGACCGGACGGGATGTACCCCAGGTTATTGTGGGAGGTGAGGGAAGTGGTTGCAGAGCCCCTGGCGATGATCTTTGCGTCGTCCATGGAAACAGGAGAGGTTCCGGAGGATTGGAGGATTGCGGATGTGGTCCCTATCTTTAAGAAAGGGAACAGGGACAGTCCAGGAAACTACCAACCGGTGAGTTTGACTTCAGTGGTTGGTAAGCTGATGGAGAGGCTTCTGAGGGATAAGATATATGAACATTTGGAGAAGTTTGGACTGATTAGAAATAGTCAGCATGGTTTTGTCAAGGGCAGGTCATGCCTTATGAGCCTAGTTGAGTTCTTCGAAAATGTGACTGAACACATTGACGAAGGAAGGGCGGTGGACGTAGTGTACATGGACTTTAGTAAGGCGTTTGATAAGGTCCCACATGCAAGGCTTCTGGAGAAGGTGAGAGGGCATGGGATCCAAGGAGCTTTGGCCTCGTGGATCCAGAACTGGCTTGCCGGCAGAAGGCAGAGAGTGGTTGTGGATGGGTCTTGTTCTGCATGGAGGTCAGTAACCAGTGGAGTGCCCCAGGGATCTGTTCTGGGACCCCTGCTGTTTGTCATTTTCATAAATGACCTGGATGAGGAAGTGGAGGGATGGGTTAGCAAGTTCGCCGACGATACAAAGATTGGTGGTGTTGTGGATGGTCTGGAGGGATGCCAAAAGTTGCAGCGGGACATAGACAGGATGCAAGACTGGGTGGAGAAGTGGCAGATGGACTTCAATGCAGATAAATGCATAGTGGTCCATTTTGGCAGGAATAATGGGATGAAGGAGTACAACATAAGGGGTAGGAGTCTTAGCTGTGTTGTAGAGCAGAAGAATCTCGGGATCCGGGTCAATAGGACTCTTAAATCGGCCTCGTAGGTGGAGGAAGTGGTCAAGAAGGCGTACAGTGTACTGGCCTTCATTAATCGAGGAATAGAGTTCAGGAGTCAGGAGGTAATGATGCAGCTCTATAAGACTCTTGTCAGACCCCAGTTGGAGTATTGTGCGCAGTTCTGGTCGCCTCATTATAGGAAGGATGTAGAGGCTATTGAGAGAGTTCAGAGGAGATTTACAAGGATGCTGCCTGGATTGGGAGGCAGGCCTTATGAAGATAGGTTGAGGGAGCTGGGACTCCTCTCACTGGAGAGACGTAGGTTGAGAGCGACCTGATAGAGGTTTATAAAACGTTGAGAGGGATATATAGGGTGACTCTCAGAGACTATTTCCCCGAGCTGAAATGGTCACCACAAGAGGACACAGATTTAAGGTGCAGGGAAGCAAATACAAAGGAGATGTCAGGGGTAGGTTTTTCACTCAGATGGTGGTGAGTGAATGGAACCGACTGCCGTCGGAGGTTGTTGACTCACAGGGGTCTTTTAAGAGACTCCTGGATGAGTATATGGAAACGAATAGGATAGGGGGTTATAGATAGGTCTGTGGATTGGTAGATGTGATCGGTGCAACTCGTGGGCCGAAGGGCCTGTTTGTGCTGTATTGTTCTATGTTCTATGGGGTTAAAAGGATCAAGATATATGGGGGGTATTGGGATATTATAGAACATATAAAACATAGAACACTACAGCACAAACAAGTCCTTTGGCCCACAAGTTGCGCTGATCACATCCACACCTACCAAGCCACAGACCTATCTATAACCCCCTATCCCATTAGGCCCCATATACTCATCCAGAAGTCTCTTAAAAGACCCCAGAGACTTAAAAGTCTCTTAAAAGACCTCTACCACCTCCAACAGCAACCGATTCCATTCACTCACCACCCTCTGAGTGAAAAACTTACCCCAACATCTCATCTGTACTTGCTTCCCTGCACCTTAAATCTGTGTCCTCTCGTAGCTATATTGAATTCGATGATCAGCTATGATCAAAATGAATGGTGAAACAGTCTCGAAGCACCAAATGATCTACTCCTGCTTGTAATTTCTATGTAATCTGAGCCAGTTGGTGAAATCAGAATCCAGACACAGAGTGGAATTTCACTGAGACAGTTCAGTCTCACAGCTCTCCCCAACTCACCTGATTTATAAATTGTTGAATATGCCATTAAAAAAGATTAATTAACAAAGTAACCAATTAAATAAATTGATAGTTCGAGGCTCTGTACTGTATTCAGTGGCATCCTCCTTTAGCCTAGTAGTATAGGTTGCTGAAGTGAGTAAGCCATGAAGCTGGAGTAATGCTCTGGAGTTCCAGGTTCAAATCCTGCCACGGTAGCTGGTTTTAATAAACATTTATATGTGCTCAGTTGACTTAATTAAACACTTCTCTCCAGTGATGTAAATCAATATGCCATTAATTCTCTCCTGGCTGATGGGCTCATCCTCAGGTCTGCTGCCTGAATTTTAACTCGTATTCAGTCCAGCAATGCCTCAAGCTTAAAATTCTCATCCTTGACTAAGAACACAAGAAATAGGAGCAGGAGTAGGCCATCTAGCCCTTCGAGCCTGCCCCACCATTCCATAAGATCATGGTTGATCAGTTCCACTTTCCCACTTTCTCCCCATAACCCTTAATTCCCTTGTCTATCAGAAATCTATCTATCCGTGACTTAAATATATTCAGCAAGGTAGCCTCCACCACTTTATTGTGCAGAGAATTCCAGAGATTCACACCCTTTGAGTGAAGAAATTCCTCCTCAACTCTGTTCTAAACTGTCTCCCCTCCTTATTTTGAGTCTGTGCCCTCTAGTCCTGGTTTACTTTCTAAGCAGAAACAATCTCTCTACCTCTACCTTATCTAGCCCCTTCATTATATTGTAAGTCTCTATAAGATCCTAAGGAGACTACATAAAACATAGAACATTACAGCGCAGTACAGGCCCTTCGGCCCTTGATGCTATGCCGACCAGTGGAACCAATCTAATGACCTTCTAACCTAAATTATTCCAATGTTATCCATATGCCTATCCACTGACCATTTGGACGCCCTTAAGGTTGGCAAGTCCACAATTGCTGCAGGCAGGGCATTCCACACTCTTACTACCCTCTGAGTAAAGAACCTACCTCTGACATCCGTCCTATAACTACCACCCTTAATTTAAAGCTATGTCCCCTCGTGCTAGCCATCACCATCTGAGGAAAAAGGCTCTCACTATCCCTGCTATTTAACCCTCTGATCATCTTGTATGCAACTAAGAGTCTAAGGAGACCATCTCAGGAGATGGTTCTGGGGAAACTGAAAGGTCTGAAGGTGGATAAATCACCTGGAATGATGGACTACCCGCAGGGTTCTAAAAGAGATAGCGGAGGAAATTATGGAGGCATTGATGTGATCTTTCAGGAATCACTGGAGGCAGGGATAGTCCTAGAGGACTGGAAAGTAACTAATGTAACACCGTTGTTTAAGAAGGGAGGCAGCAGATGGGAAATTATAGGTTGGTTAACCTGACTTCGGTCATTGGCAAGATTTTACAGTCCATTATTAAAGATGAGACCACAGAGTACTTGGAAGTGTATGATAAAATAGGACTGAGTCAGCATAGCTTCATCAATGGGAGGTCATATCTGACAAATCTGTCAGAATTCTTTGAGGATGTAACAAAAAGATAGGTAAAGAAGAACCAGTGAAAATGATTTAAGATTTCCAGAAGGCCTTTGACAAGATGCCACATAGAAGACTGTCAAATAAAAGCCCATGGTGTGAAAGGTAAGATCCTGGCATGGATAGAGGATTGGGAGACTGGCAGAAGGCACAGAGTGGGGATAAAGGGATCTTTTTTAGGATCATAGCCGGTTATTAGTGGTGTGCATCAGGGTCAGTGTTGGGACCGTAAATTTTCATAATACACACTAACGATTTGGAAGAAGGCATTGTTGCTAAGTTTGCAGATGATACAAAGATATGTAGATGGACAGACAGTATTGAGGAAGCAGAGGGACTGCGAAAGGAGTTGGTTCGATTAGGAGAGTGGGCAAAGAAGTGACAAATGGAATGCAATGTGGTAAAATGTGAGTTTATGCACTTTAGAAGGAGGAAAGGAGGCATAGACTATTTTCTAAATGATAAATTGCTTAGGAAATCAGAAACACAAAGGGACTTGGGAGTCCTTCTTCAAGATTCTTTGAAGGTTAATGTACAGGTTCAGTCAGCAGCTAGGAAGGCAAGTGCAATGTTAACATTCATGTCGAGACAGGTAGAATACAAGAGCAGGGATGTACTTCTGAGGCTGTATAAGGCTCTGGTCAGACCCTGTTTGGAGTATTGTGAGCAGTTTTAACCCCCATACCTAAGGAAGGATGTGCTGACCTTGGAAAATGTCCAGAGGAGATTCACAAGCACGATTCCTGGAATGAAGAGTTTGTCGTGTGAGGAATAGAGCATACAACATTACAGTGCAGTACAGGCCCTTCGGCTCTCAATGTTACGCCGATCAGTGGAACCAATCTAATGACCCTCTAACCTAAACTATTCCAGTATTATCCATATGCCTATCTATTGAACATTTGAACGCCCTTAAAGTTGGCGAGTCCACAACTGTTGCAGGTAAGGCATTCTACGCCCTTACTACCCTCTGAGTAAAGAACCCACCTTTTACATCCATTCTATAACTACTATCCCTTAATTTAAAGCTATGTCCCCTCGTGTTATCCATCTCCATCTGAGGAAAAAGACTCTCAATGTCCACCCTATCTAACCCTCTGATAATCTTGTATGCCTCTATTAAGTCACCTCTTAACCTTCTTCTCTCTAATGAAAATAACCTCAAGTCCTTCAGCCATTCCTCATTAGACCTTCCCACCATCGCAGGCAACATCCTGGTAAACGTCCTCACACCCTTTATAAAGCTTCAATATCTTTCTTATAATGCGGCGACCAAAACTGTACGCAATACTCCAAGTGCGGCCACACCAGAGTTTTGCACAGTTTCAACATAACCTCACAGCTCTGAAATTCAATCCCTCTACCAATAAAAGCTAACACACTGTACGCCTTCTTAACAACCTTATCAACCTGGGTGCCAACTTTCAAAGAGCTATGCAGACGTACCCTGAGATCTCTCTGCTTGGCGACACTACTAAGAGTCCTTCCATTAGTCCTATATTCTGTACTTCTGTTACTCTTACTAAAGTGAATCACCTCACACTTTTCCACATTAAACTCTATTTGCCACCGCTCAGCCCAGCTCTGCAGCTTATCTATTTCCCTCTGCAAACTGTAACATCCATCCTCACTGTCTACAACTCCTCCGACTTTGATATCGTCAGCAAATTTACTAACCTATCCTTCTACACCCTCATCTAGGTCATTTATAGGAAGGATGTAGAGACTATTGAGAGAGTTCAGAGGAGATTTACGAGGATGCTGCCTGGATTGGGAGGCAGGTCTTATGAAGATAGGTTGAGGGAGCTGGGACTCTTCTCACTGGAGAGACGTAGGTTGAGAGGCAACCTGATAGAGGTTTATAAAATGTTGAGAGGAATAGATAGGGTGACTCTCAGAGACTATTTCCCCGAGCTGAAATAGTCACTACGAGAGGACACAGATTTAAGGTGCAGGGAAGCAAATACAAAGGAGATGTCAGAGGTAGGTTTTTCACTCAGAGGGTGGTGAGTGAATGGAGGTTGTTCAGGCAAACTCACAGGGGTCTTTTAAGAGACTTCTGGATGAGTATGTGGAAAAGAATAGGATAGGGGGTTATAGATAGGTCTGTGGATTGATAGAGTCATTAGGGAGTGGAATGCCCTGCCTGCAGCTGTTGTAGATGCGCCAAGTTTGGTGGCGTTTAAGAGGTTAGTGGATAAGTATATGGATGAGAAGGGAATGGTTTAGTTAGGAGGGGCATTGCTTTTTATTTTGGTCGGCACAACATCGAAGGCCGAAGGGCCTGTTCTGTGCTGTATTGTTCTATGTTCTATGTTCTATGTGATCGGCGCAACTCGTGGGCCAAAGGGCCTGTTTGTGCAGTATTGTTCTATAGAACATAGAACATTACAGCACAGAACAGGCCCTTCGGCCTTCGATGTTGTGCCGACCAAAATAAAAAGCAATGCCCCTCCAAACTAAACCATTCCCTTCTCTTCCATATACTATCAATTAACCTCTTAAACGCCACCAAACTTGGCGCATCTACAACAGCTGCAGGCAGGGCATTCCACTCCCTAATCACTCTTGAGTAAAGAACCTACCTCTGATATCCGTCCTATAACTCATACCCCTTAATTTAAAGCTGTGTCCCTCGTGCTAGCTTTCTCCATCCTAGGAAAAAGGCTATCACTGTCCACCCTATCTAAACCTCTAATCATCTTATATGTTTCGATTAGGTCCCCTCTTAGCCGCCTCCTTTATAACGAAAACAACCTCAAATCCCTCAGCCTCTCTTCATAAGACCTGCCCTCCATACAGGCAACATCCTGGTAAACCTCCTCTGTACCCTCTCCAATGCCTCCACATCTTTCTTATAATGTGGGGACCAGAACTGCACACAATACTCCCAAGTGCGGCCGCACTAGAGTTTTGTACAGTTGCAACATGATGCTGCGGCTCCTAAATTCAATCCCCCTACCCATAAAAGCTAAGCCTCCATATGCCTTCTTAACAACTTTATCCACTTGACTGCCTACTTTCAGGGATCTATTGACACATACACCAAGATCCTTCTGTTCCTCAACACTATTAAGAGCCCTACCATTAGCCCTATACTCTACCCCTTTATTGTTCCTGCCAAAGTGCATTACCTCACACTTTTCCACATTAAACTCCATTTGCCACCTCTCGGCCCAGCTCTGCAACTTGTCCAAGTCACTCTGTAAACTATAACACCCCTCTTCACTATCTACCACTCCACCGACTTTAGTGTCATCTGCAAAGTTACTGATCCATCCCTCAATACCCTCATCCAGATCATTTATAAAAATTACAAACAGCAGGGGCCCCAAAACAGACCCCGAGGCACACCACTTGTCACCGAACTCCACGATGAATATCTCCCATCAACCACCACCCTCTGTCTTCTATCTGCCAGCCAATTCCTAATCCAATTAGCTAAATCACCCTCTATTCCACACATCTGCATTTTCTGTAGAAGTCTTCCATGGGCCACCTTATCAAACGCCTTACTAAATTCCATATATACTACATCAACCGCCTTACCCCCATCCACCTCTCTGGTCACTTTCTCAAAAAACTCAATGAGGTTAGTAAGGCATGACCTACCCTCACGAAACCATGCTGACTATCCCCAATCAATTCATTTCTCTCTAAATAACTATAAATCCTATCCCTAATAATTCTCTCCAATACCTTGACCACCACAGAAGTAAGACTCACTGGCCTATAATTCCCAGGAAGGTCTCTCTTCCCCTTCTTAAACAATGGGACCACATTCGCTATCCTCCAGTCCTCCGGAACCACACCCGTAACCAACGAGGACCTGAAGATCAGCGCCAGAGGCTCTGCAATCTCCTCTCTTGCCTCCCAGAGAATCCTAGGGTAAATCCCGTCCGGCCCAGGGGACTTATCCAACTTCAAACCCTCGAGAATTTCTAACACATCCTCCCTATCTACTACAATACTTCCCAATTTGCAACCCTGTACCTCAGTGCTCTCCATAGCTACATTTCCAGCACTCTGCGTGAATACCGAAGAGAAATATTTATTCAGTGCCTCACCAATCTCTTCAGGAGATTGTTCTATGACAAACAGCAGTGGCCCCAAAACAGATCCCTGAGGTACATCACTTGTAACTGAATTCCAGATTGAATATTTCCCATCAACCACCACCCTCTGTCTTCTATCAGCTAGCCAATTCCTAATCCAAACTGCTAAATCACCCTCAATCCCATGCATCTGCATTTTTTGCAGTAGCCTACTATGGGGAACCTTATCAAATAAGGTGGTGTACATGGACTTTAGCAAGGCATTTGATAAGGTCTCCCACGCAAGGCTTCTTGAGAAGGTGAGAGGGCATGAGATCCAAGGGGCTTTGGCCTCGTGGATCCAGAACTGGCTTGCCGGCAGAACGCAGAGAGTGGTTGTGGATGGGTCTTTTTCTGCATGGAGGTCGGTCACCAGTGGAGTGCCCCAGGGATCTGTTCTGGAACCCTTGCTGTTTGTCATTTTCATAAATGACCTGGATGAGGAAGTGGAGGGATGGGTTAGTAAGTTCGCCGACAATACAAAGGTCGGTGGTGTTGTGGATGGTCTGGAGGGATGTCAAAAGTTGCAGCGGGACATAGACAGGATGCAAGACTGGGCGGAGAAGTGGCAGATAGACTTCAACGCGGATAAATGTGTAGTGGTCCATTTTGGCAAGAACAATGGGATGAAGGAGTACAATATCAAGGGTAGGAGTCTTAGCTGTGTTGTAGAGCAGAAGGATCTTGGAGTCCGGGTCCATAGGACTCTTAAATTGGCCTTGCAGGTGGAGGATGTGGTCAAGAAGGCGTATGGTGTACTGGCCTTCATTAATTGAGGAATTGAGTTTAGGAGTCAGGAGGTAATGATGCAGCTTTGTAAGACCCTTGTCAGACCCCACTTGGAGTACTGTGTGCAGTTCTGGTCGCCTCACTATAGGAAGGATGTAGAAGCTATTGAAAGAGTTCAGAGGAGATTTACAAGGATGTTGCCTGGATTGGGAGGCATGCCTTATGAAGATAGGTTGAGGGAGCTGGGACTCTTCTCCCCGGAGAGACGAAGGTTGAGAGACGACCTGATAGAGGTTTATAAAATGTTGAGAGGAATAGATAGGGTGGATTCTCAGAAGCTATTTCCCCAAACTGAAATGGTCACTACAAGAGGACACAGATTTAAGGTGCAGGGAAGCAAATATAGAGGGGATGTTAGGGGAAAGTTTTTCACTCAGAGGGTGGTGAGTGAATGGAATCGGCTGCCATCGGAGGTGGTAGAGGCGAACTCGCTGGGGTCTTTTAAAAGACTTCTGGATGAGTATATGGGAATGAATGGGATAGGGAGTTATAGATAGGTCTGTGGCTTGGTAGGTATAGATGTGATCGGCGCAACTTGTGGGCCGAATGGTCTGTTTGTGCTGTAGTGTTCTATGTTCTAAATGCTTTACTAAAATCTATATACACCACATCAACTGCCTTACCCTTATCCATCTCTTTGCTCACATTTGCAAAAAACTCGATAAAGTTTGTGAGGCACGACCTTTCCTTCACAAAACCGTGTAGACTATCCCTAACAATTTATTTCTCTCTAGATGATTATAAATCCTATCCCTTATAATTCTTCCCAAAACTTTGCCCATAATAGAAGTAAGGCTCACAGGTCTATAATGCCCAGGATGGTCTCTACTCCACTTCTTGAACAAGGGGACAACATTTGCTATCCTCCAGTCTTCCGGCACTATACCTGTAGCCAATGACGACATGAAGATCAAAGCCAAAGGCTCTGCAATCTCCTCCCTAGCCTCCCAGAGAATCCTAGGGTAAATCCCATTCAGCCAAGGGGATTTATCTATTTTCATACTCTCAAGAATTGCTAACAGCTTCTTCTTATGTACCTCAATCCCGTCTAGTCTACAACCCTGTACCTCAGTATTCTCTTCGACTACGCTGACATTTTCCTGCATGAATACTGACGAAAAATACTCATTCAGTGAATGGTTGAGGATTCTGGGTCTATACTCAGAGTATAGAAGGATGCAGGAGATCTTGTTGAAACTTACAGCATCCTGTGAGGCCTGGATAGACTGGATGAGGAGAGGATATTTCCATTAGTAGGAAAAACTAGAACAGGAGGGCATAAACTTGGACTAAAGGAATGATCTTTTAAAATATAGATGAGGAGGAATTTCTTCAGCCTGAGAGTGGTGAATCTGTGGAACTCTTTGCTGCAGAAGGCTGTAGACGCAAGGTCATTGAGTGTCTTTAGGACAGAGATAGGATCTTGATTAAAAGGGGATCGGGGGTTATGGGGGAAAGACAGGAGAACGGAGATGAGAAAAAGATCAGGCATGATTGAATGGCAGAGTAGACTCAATGGGCTGAGTAGTCTAATTCCACCAAATGGATGACACTAAAGTTGGTGGAGTTGTGGATAGTGTGGAAGGATGTTGCAAGTTACAGAGAGACATGGATAAGTTGCAGAGCTAGGCTGAGAGGTGGCAAATGGAGTTTAATGTGGAAAAGTATGAGGTGATTCACTTTGGAAGGAGTCACAGGAATACAGAGTACTGGGCTAATGGTAAAATACTTGGTAGTGTGGATGAACAGAGGGATCTCAGTGTCCACGTGCATAGATCCCTGAAAATTGGTACCCAGGTTGACAGGGTTGTTGAGAAGGCATACAGTGTGTTAGCTTTTATTGGTAGAGGGATTGTGTTTCGGAGCCATGAGGTCATGTTGCAGTTGCAGAAAACTCTGATACGGCTGTACTTGGAGTATTGCATATAGTTCTGGTCACCACATTATAGGACGGATGTGAAAGCATTGGAAAGGATGCAGAGGAGATTTCCCAGGATGTTGCCTGGTATGGTGGGAAGGCTTATGAGGAAAGGCTGAGGAACTTGAGGCTATTTTCATTAGAGAGAAGAAGATTAAGAGGTGACTTAATAGAGGCATACAAGATGAAGAGAGGGTTAGATAGGGTGGATAGTGAGAGTCTTTTTCCTCAGATGGAGATGGCTAACACTAGGGGACATAGCTTTAAATTGACAGATGATAGATATAGGACAGATGTCAGAGATAGATTCTTTACTCAGAAAGCAGTGAGGGTGTGGAATGCCCTTCCTGCAATAGTAGTGAACTCATCAACATTAAGGGCATTTAAATGGTCATTGGATAAACATATGGATGATATTGGAATAGTGTAGATTAGATGGGCTTTAGATTTGTTTCACAGGTCAACACAACATCGAGGGCCAAAAGACCTTCACTGCACTGTTCTGTGTCTTATGGCCTTGACTTCAAATCCATCCATGTTCTCACCCTTCCCTATCTCCATAATCTCCTTTGACCCTACTATACCCCAGGATCTCTGAGATCCCTCAGTTCTGGCCTCCCTGATTTCCATTGCTCAGTCTTTGCTGGCTGCACCTTTAACAGCCCTAAGTTCTGGAATTCCCTCTCTAAATATCTTTGTCTCTCCCTTCTCTTTAAGATGGTCATTAAAACCCTACTGTTGGATCAAGCTCTTGAGGCCTCTTCAATATTTTTAGTTGCATTGGAAAGATCTCTTAGAATTATTCGGAAGTTATAGAGGTACAAGCGCCATATTTATTTCAGTTAACACATTCAGTCAAAAGACACACCTCTGACATTGCAATGCTCAAGTCATAGGCTGGGACTTGAACCAGGAACCTTGTGACTCTGAGGTGGAAGTGATATCAAATGAGCCACAGCTGGTACTGAGGCACCTGAGAACATAAGGGGCATGGACTGGTAATCGAAGGTCCTGGTCAATAGTCAGGGGTGGAGATGCCAGCATTAGACTGGGATATGGACAGTAAGAAGTCTCAGAACATTCTGTCTCACAAGTACTCTGGGGGACATGGTTTCAAATTTCAGCATGGCAGCTGATGCAATTTAAGTTCCATTAATAAATCTGAAATGTAATGGGGACCATGAAACTATCATTGCTTGTTGTAAATATCCATTCATTTCACCAATGTTGTAAAGGAAGGAAATCTGCCGTCCTTACTCAGTCTGGCCTACATGTGACTCCAGGGCCAAAGCAATATGGTTGACTCTTAACTGTCCTTGAAATAGCCCAGCAAGGCACTCAGTTCAAGGGCAATAAGTGCTGCCCTGGTCAGCAATGCTAACATCCCATGAAAGAATAAAGAAAAACTGAGGAGAAAGTTGATGCAGGCAAACTATTACACTTTTATTTCATTGGTTAGGCTAACTTTATTGGGTGTAAAACTTACTGGATGTATCACATGGCAAACTGAATGATCTTTAAGATATTGCAATCCCTGTCCTTAATAAGCCAGAGCCCACAGGATATTCTCGACAGTTAAACTGGAGATAATCACTATTCGATAAACTTTATTACAACACCATGTGAAGGAGGCACCTGGGAAAAAGTCTTGTTGCCAGTGGCTGACTTTCACAATGTTAACACTTCCAGTTCTAGGCTCAATGTGGTTGCACTGACATCAGTGTGCTCCTTCCCCATTGGAAGATTGGGTTACGTGACCCTCCTGACATATGCCCCTTCATGGGACCAGCTACTACATTGCTCCTCTTTGTTAAGTCCCTTATTATACAAAACACAAATAACTTACCAGAAACTCAGTTTGTTAGGGGCTTTCTCTTTCTCTGGGAGTGGCATAGCTCAACAGATTGGGGTTTAACCGTAGAGGTACTTTTGGTTGGACATGATTCACTGGAACTCTCCCGTGGTATCACTTTCCTCGGTTTCATTGGGAGCAGTACCTGGCCTGCCACTGGCTGATGAATCATTTCTCTCCTTGGACAAGCAACAATACTACTCAGTGGTGGATTAGGCAGGAGCTCCAGCTCTTGGGATCGCTCCCACTGTGGCACAGTAGTGGTTAGCTCTGCTGCCTCACAGCACCAGGGACCTGGGTTCAATTCCCGGCTTGGGTCACTGTCTGTGTGGAGTTTGCACATTCTCCCCATGTCTGTGTGGATTTCCTCTAGGTGTTCCGGTTTCCTCCTACAGTCCAAAGATGTGCGGATTAGATTGATTGCCTTGCTAAATTTCCTCATAGTCAGGGGGATTTGAAGGGTAAATACATGGCGTTACGGGGATATGGTATCAGTGGGATTGTTGTCAGTGCAGAATTGATGGGACAAATGGCCTCCTTCAGCATTGTAGGGATTCTATGGCATCCTCACCGATCCATGATTCACTAACTTCTTCTGCAATTTCACCTTATAAGACAATGGCCTCCAACTTGCCACCACAAGTACTGAGGCCTAAAATTCTTCACGAAAATTGATTCATTTATATTTCTCAGTGTAGCATGTAAAGTTATAGGCTGCACTTCAAACACCCCGAACATTAATAAAAGAAACATCGTGACTATAAATGGGCCAATGTGAACTCTTACCATGGCTGACTTGGCATTTCCAATGGGTGCAGGGGATCTGTAGAAATCATAGAACGCTACAGTGCAGAAGGAGACCCTTTGGCCCATTGAGTTTGCACCAAACACAATCCCAACCAGGCCCTACTCCCATATCACTACATATTATACTCACTAATCCCTCTAACCTACACATCCCTGGACACTAAGGGGCAATTCCTTAGCATGGCCAAACAATCTAACTCACACATTTTTGGACGGTGGGAGGAAACCGGAGTACCTAGAGGAAACCCATGCAGACACGAGGAGAATGTGCAAACTCCAGACAGACAATCACCTGAGCCAGGAATTGAACCCAAGACCCTGGAGCTGTGAAGCAGCAGTGCTAACCACTGTGCTACCGTAGTTGGTAGCTTTTACTGGAAATGGCACTGGATCACATTGTTTGACAACACTTCCTGTTTTTGCGCCTCTGCAAAGCCACGAGATACAGCTTCTCACTGGAATTTTCACCTTCAGTGCACCCAAATGCACACTGTCCAATTCTCCAAGCAATAACTCTCTTCCAGGTGTGCGAATGGCCAGTCTCAATCCCCAAACAATGACACCATCCTCACAACTGAGCTCAGGCCTCCTGAGCTGATAAGGCTTCATTTCCTCTGAAGCACTCTCATTTTATCATCCATGCAGTATCTTTGATAACATTAGGTCCCTATTAGTACAGCATTTAATTTGTTGTGCTGTTACAGGTGAAGAGTCCAGAAAGTTTAAAGTCATTACAATCTCTTGCAGGACTAAATAGAGTGGAATTATTTCAGGTAATAGAAGTCGACTTAAGGTGCTGTGTGAGTGCCGGCTGACGTTTGAAGGTATATACCTAAGCTGACAAGAATAGTGCCCATCACTGTATTCTAGCAGAAACAATAGGTGGAATCACCTTGTCTTCCTTGAAAAGCTCTAAAAGTGGCTTGTGGGCTGTGATGATAGTAAATGTAAATAGTACATTTAATAGTAATAGTAAGGATAGTAAATCCTTATATGTAATGAAGAAATCTCTTAATGCCAAATGTTATGGAGTGTCATTTTGAGCACAGTGTTCTTATAAGCCTTTTTCCCTATGTAATTGTTTTACTGGTGTCTGTTGAGGGTTCTCAGCATGTGGCTCAGAACCCTCAACTGAGTGTGGTTACACAGTGGTTAGCACTGCTGCCTCACACCACCAGGAAACCAGATTCAATTCCAGCCTTGGGTCACTGTCTGTGTGGAGGTTGTACATTCTCCCCGTGTTTGCACATTCTCCCTGGGTGCTCTGGCTTCTTCCCACAGTTCAAAGATGTGCAGGTTAGGTGGATTGGCCATGCCAAACTAACCTTAGTGTCAGGGTGATTAGCAGGGTAAATACGTGGGGTTACAGGATAGGGCCTGGGTGAGATTGTGGTTGGTGCAGACTTGTGGACTAAATAGCCTCTTTCTGCACTGTAGGGATTTTATATGTGGATTTTGGAGGGCTTTTCAGTCTGCAAGAGTAAACAAGAGCTGTTTTACAAGTGCTCCTAATTTCACAGTTATCACTGTTCTGCTAAGGTACTGTTTTTGTTATTTACTTAGAGTAGCTCATTATTTTAAATAACACATTTGACTACTTGTGGTCTCTTTCTGGTGAGGAGAAGAAAGCAGCCTGCAAGGAGAAAACAAGGTTTTTCAATATTCTGCATGACAACAAGAGTTGCATACAGTGAATATTTAGTTTCCTTGTGGATTTTATCAATCGAATTTCAATTAAGCCATGGCCATTTTCAGGGTGGGCAGTCAGTCAGTTTAATGAGTGAAGTGAGGAATAGAACATTGAACATAGAACCTTACAGTGCAGAAAGAGACTCTTCAGCCCATCGAGTCTGCACTGAACACAATCCCACCCAGGCCCTACCCCCATATCCCTACATATTATATCCACAAATCCCTCTAACCTCCACTACCCTGGACACTAAGGGGCAATTTCTTAGCATGGCCAATCAACCTAACGTGCACATCTTTGGACTGTGGGAGGAAACCAGAGTACCCGGAGGAAACCCACGCAGACATGAGGAGAATGTGTAAACTCCACACAAACAGTAACCCGAGCCAGGAATCGAACCCAGGGCCCTGGAGCTCTGAAGCACTGTGCTACCGTACCGTCCATGGCAGAATGTGTGGAGAGGGTTCAGTGCTTTTTAGAAAATGACACAGCATCTGGGTCCCTAGTGCTGCGAAATCGGCTTCACAGGTAAAGGATGTGTTTAAGAAGGCGTATGGTGTACTGGCCTTCATCAATCAAGGAATTGAGCTTAGCAGTTGGGAGATAATGCTGCAGCTGTATAAGACCCTTGTCAGACCCCCCTTGGAGTACTGTGCTCAGTTCTGGTCGCCTCATTACAGGAAGGTGGTGGACGTCATTGAAAAGCTGCAGAGGAGATTTATAAGGATGTTGCCTGGATTGGGTGGCATGCCTTATGAAGATAGGTTGAGAGAGCTCGATCTTTTCTCCTTAGAGAGACAAAGGATGTGCGGGATGGGGGGTCTTTCAGGAAAAGATGAGAGGGGGCCTGATTGAGGTGTACAGGATGTTGAGAGGTATTGATCAGGTGGACTCTCAGAGGCTTTTCCCCAGGGCTGAAATGGCTGCCACAAAAGGACACAGGTTTAAGCGGTAGGTACAGAGGAGATGTGAGGGGAAAGTTTTTCACTCAGAGGGTGGTGGGTGTATGGAATCGGCTACCGTCGGTGGTGGTGATGGAGGCAAATTCGTCAGGGTCATTTAAGAGACTTCTGGATGAGTACATGGGATTTAATAGGATTGAGGGTTATAGGTATGCCCAGTAGGTAGAGATAAGATCAGTGCAACTTGTGGGCCAAAAGACCTGTTTGTGCTGTAGTTTTTCTACATTCTATGAATAGAAGATGTGATAGAACACTTAGCCATATCTCAGAATACAGGGAAATTTCATTTGAAGATTTAGTTGCTCTGATCTAGAATTGCTGTAACCTGAAGTCCTCAGTGGTTATTCATAAATTTAAATTTCAAAGCCATTTTTAAAAATCAGGTCAATCAATAGCTAATTTTGTGGCAGGATTTAAAGGGGCTTTAAAAGGGTGTCTTAATGAGTACATTAATATTTTGGGAATAGAAGGATACAGTCCCCAGAAGGGTAGGGGGTTTTAGTTCAGTCGGGCAGCATGGTTGGTGTTGACTTGGTGGGCCAAAGAGCCTGTTCCTGTGCTGTAATTTTCTTTGTTCTTTGAAAAGACCAGATGTGTATATTAGTCAAGGAACAAGGGCATGCCTCTTTATGGTCAAGGGACAGTACCGAGTTTGCTTAGGGTGTGACTGGCTCAGCAAAACTCAATTGAATTGGAGTGAGATCGAGCATACAAAGGTGAGTGAGGATGTAATTAATGTGTCGAAGGATGAACTGGGTACAATGTGTGGTTCTATTATGAAGTTGTATGTAGATTCTTAGCTTTTTCCTTGCTTTTTCAAGCTCAGGACAATGCCTTGTGCCATGAGGAGTTAGAATCAATGAGCGTTTTCAGGTTTTTCATTGGGCAGTTCCAATCGACTCTATTCTTGAAACTGATGGTCTGGTGCACCAATGTGTAGACTACAAGCTCACCATTAACCATGTTCCCAAGTTTGATGTTTATCCATTATTTCAGGTGAAAGATTTGTTTTCAACTCTTGCAGGAGGCAAGATGTTTCCAAAACTGAAATGAGCTAAGGATATCAAAGCTTGCTAGAAGAAAATTCAAACCAATTAGTTGATTTTTATGTTATACTTCAGTCCATCAGCACCTCTCTGGTCATTCATTCATCATACATACCAACCAGAAGCTGTTGATGAGTCTTTTCAATGAGTCAAAATGTATTCCTCCCATGGCCTCAGTAAGAATACAGTGCTGGGTGCTTACATTTTCATCTTAACAATACATTATCATGTACAGAGCAGGGTAAGATATTGCAAATGCAGATGCATTGAGTCATTCCCCTTTACTCTTATTATGTATGTTGTCCTTCAGAGTGAGAGAATTCGAGTGCAGAAGCTGGTACACCTTTGCTACAATTATATAGAGCCTTGGTGAGGCCACACCTGGAATATTATGTGCAGTTTTGGTCTCTTAATCTGAGGAAAGACGTTGTTGCTATAGAGGGAGTGCACAGAGGGTTTTACCAAACTGATACCTGGGATGGCAGGATTGACATATGAGGAGAGACTGAGTCAGCTTTTAGCACCTTTCTCAGAATCCTCCATTTTCATTTACATTCCCATTGTCCAATTACAGTACCACCTTCCTCCCATACCCGCCTCTCATAATATAAATCTCTTCTGATTCCGTTGCTCTTAGCTCTGATGAAATGTTGGCTCCACAGGTATTGTCAGACCTGCTGAGATTTTCTGACTTTGCTTCAAATTTCAACATCAACAGTATTTTGCTTTTATATTTCATAGAATCCCTACAGAGAAGAAAGAGGCCATTTGGCCCATTGAGTCTGCATCGACCACAATCCCACCCAGGCCCTAGCTCCATATTCCTATATATTTTACCTATTAATCCCTCTAATCTATGTATCACAGGATACTAAGGGGCAATCTTAGGATAGCCAAATAACCTAACCCTCACTGTGAGAGGAAACTGGGGTACCTGGAGGAAACACATCAGACACAAGGAAAATGTGCAAACTCCACCCAGGCAGTGACCCAAGCCCAGAATTGAACCCAGGTTCTTGGAGCTGGGAAGCAGCAGTGCTAACCACTGTGCTAATGTGCCGCTCCTTTGAGTTGGTTAGGATTGTATTCGCTGGAGTTCAGAAGAATGAGGTGGAATTTTCATAGAAACAGATAGAAGTCTAACAGGACTAGACAGGGTTGATGCAGGAAGGATGTTCCTGATGATGGGGATGTCCAGAACAAGGGATCATAGTCTGATAATACAGGGTCATGAGGAGTTGAAATAACCATAAAGGCTTGGAATCAATGAGCCTATTCTGGTTTTTCATGAGGAGAGATTTCTTCACCCAGAAGGTGACCATGGAATTTGCTATCACATAAAGTAGCTGAGACCTTAACATTGCATGTTTTCAAGATACAGTTAGATATAGTAATTGGAGTGAAGGGAATCAAAGGATATGTGGGACAGGCTGAATCAGGCTATTGAGTTAGATGGTCAGCCATGATCATAATGAATGGTGGAGCAAGCTCGAATGATTGAATGGTCTCCTCCTGCTCCTATTTTCTATGTTTCCAAGAAACTATCAGTGATTTTCATTAAAAACCCATCTGGTTCACTTCTTTCTGCCATCCTGATTGGTGTGGCTGAGTACATTTAGTTCCAAATTAAATAAAGTATAGAGGTTACACATTGGAAAAGGCCCTTTGGCTTGCCCATGCTGCTCCTTTTCCACCCCTAAGCTAGTCTCAATTGCCCGCACTTTGCCAATATCCCTCTATATCCATCTTACCCATGTAACTATCTAAATGCTTTTTAAAAGACAAAGTTTTTTGTAGACAAAAGACAAAGTACCCACTTCGACTACCTCAGGCAGCTTTGATCCAGACACTCACCATTCTCTGTGTGAAAAAATTGCCCCTCTGGACCCTTCTGTATCTCTCTCCTCTCACCTTAAACCAATGCCCTCTATTTTTGGAGTCCTCTACCTTTGGCGAAAGATACTGACTACCTAGCTGACCTATGCCCCCTCATTATATTATCTATAAAATCACCCCTCAGCCTCCTACGCTGTAGGGAAAAAAGTCCCAGCCTTTCCAGCCAATCCTTCTAACTCAAAACATCAAGTCCCAGTAGCTTCCTAGTAAATCTTTTCTGCATTCTTTCTAGTTTAATAATATCCTTCCTATAATAGGGTAACCAGAACTATATACAATATTCCAAGCCTTACCAATGTCTTGTACAACTTCAACATCATGTCCCAACTCCTGTATTCAATGTTCTGACCAATGATATCAAGCATGCCAAATGCCTTCTTCACCACTTTGTCCAGCTGTGACTCCACTTTCAAGGAGCTATGAACCTGTATCTCTTTGTTCTGTAACTTTCCCCAACATTCTACCATTAACTGAGTAAATCCTGCCTTGGTTCAATCTACTAAAATGCATCATTCGCATTTATCTAAATTAAACTCCATCTGCCATTCGTCAGTCCACTGGCCCAATTGATCAAGATCCCGTTACAATTGTAGATAACCTTCTTCACTGTCCATTATGCCACCAACCTTGGTGTCATCTGCAAATTTACTAACCATGTCTCCTAAATTCTCATCCAAATCATTAACATAAATGACAAGTAACAGTGAACCAAGCATCGATCCCCGAGGCACACTGCTGGTCACAGGCCTCCAGTTTGAAAAACGACCCTCTACTGCCACCCTCTGCCTTCTGTCATCAAGATGTAGAGATGCCGGCTTTGGACTGGAGTAGTAAGAACTCAGTAAGAATCTAGCAACACCAATTTTAGATCCAACCGATTTATTTGATAGTAAATTTGCGAGCTTTCGACACTCTGTGTCTTCGTCAGGCAAATGCAGTGTTCTGGTCTCCAGAACACTGCAGAACAGACCAGAACACTGCATTTGCCTGACGAAGACACAGAGTGTCGAAAGCTCGCAAATTTACTATCAAATAAATCAGTTGGATCTAAAATTGGTGTTGCTAGATTCTTACTGAGTTCTTTCTGACATCAAGCCAATTTTGTATCCATTCTCACCCTGGATCTCATGAGATTTAATCTTATGCAACAACCTACCATGTGGTACCTTGCCAAAGGCCTTGATTAAGATTCATGTAGATAACGTCAACTACACTGCCCTCAGTGGCTGAAGCTCCTCAGACAGGACTGGCTGAACTGGAGCCTTTATACAGAGATTAACATAATGGGCAGTTCACTCTCAGTCACATCCACTGGATCAGACATGTATCAAATATATTTAATTCCCATTCCAAAATGTTGATTGAAATAACTGATTTTTTTCAATCAGGAAAGAGGAGTTCTGCACAACTTAACAATTGGTCAACAGACAACATCACTGTGCAAATAATTCAGAGACCCTTACTGGATACATAGGTTCAAATCCCACTATAGCAGCTATAAGTCTGGAAGCTAGTCCTGATAATGGTGACCGTGTGGGTAATGGTGACTGTCTGGGTATCTGACAGATAACAGAATCAGTCTCTGTGCATAGGCCAGCTCTTAGAAGAATCTGCCCAATGCACCTAGCCACCCTGCTCTTTCCCGGATTCTTGGAAAGCTTTATTTTTAAATACATAAAACAGAGACTGTAGTTGTCAACACAAGCAGATATAAACAGGAGCAATCACCGGGGTAAGGAATACCACAAATAACAGCTGCCAAGTTTCTAATAGCATCCTGTGGCAGCAGTTTGTGACATTCCTGATTAAGTACTAAGGAATAGTGCTTGCAAACCAGTGTATGCTACAGTGCTGATTGGTAGGACAACTCACTAAGTTGTGCACTTATAATAGAGAGAAGTAATGTCATTGATTCATTTTAAAAAAGAAAGATTGATATTTATATAGCGCTACTCACAGGCATCAGACGTTCCAAAACACTTTATAGCCAATGAAGTAATTTGGAACTGTTGTAATGTAGGAAAGGGAGCAGCTAATCTGTACAAAACAAGCTCCCATAAACAGCAATATGATAATAACCAGAATATCTGTTTTAGTAACGCTTAGCATGATAAATATTAGACAGGACACTGGGAAAATAGTACCATGGGATCTTTAACACCCACTAGAGCAGGTAGCTCGGGCATTGGTTTAATATTTTACCCTCTCAGTACTGCACTGGGATTGGCAACTTTCAAATCAGGGAGTGGGAATTTCATGTTCAAGTTAGGGAGTGGGAATTGGCCCTCAATCCTTGTGACATACAGAGTGACTGAACCACAACTGACACTGAATATATTGTACATCTGTCTGTCTGTGGCTATTGCATTTATTTTTTTTAAATTCCTTTGTAGGACATGGACATCACAGACTGGCCAGCATTTATTGCTCATCTCTAGTTGCCCCTTGGAGGGCAGTTGAGAGTCAACCACATTGCTGTGGCTCTGGAATCACACGTAGGCCAGACCAGGTAAGAATGGCAGATTTCCTTCCCTAAAGGACATTAGTGGGCCAGATGGGTTTTTCCAACAAGCAACGTGGTTTCATGGTCATCCATAGATACTTAATTCCATATTTTTTTTAAAACTGAATTCAAATTCCACCATCTGCCATGCCGGGACTCAAAACCCGGTCCTCAGAATATTAACTAAGTTTCTGGAGTAATAGTCTAGCTATACCACTCGGTCATTGCCTCCCTGTAAAGCCATAGATATCCCAGCTGGCCAGTCTAACATCCACTGATGTTGGATATCAACCATCTATAAGATCCCATTTCCCATATCCATTTAAATTTGACCTTTTCAAATATTTATCCAATTTAACTTCAAGTGACATTGGTAGTTTACACCCCATTTATGAGTGAGAATATCTAAAATGTAATATATCTGCCAATTTATTATATATTTTATATCTCTTTGATTCTGTAGCAATGACACAAGTTTCTAAGTCTGCAACAGGGTTATTTACAAGACTTTTAAAATATCACTGCAATCACAATATGTCTGCATCCATACTTACAGCTCAATTTCTAGGTTTTCTGTGTTGTCTGTTTGTTTAGTGTGCAAAAAAGGACAAAGAGAACAAAGAACAAAGAATTATGCATACTCAACCAGTCAAGCACAATGAACATAGGTTAGCTAGCAAAATCACATAATCAAATAAACTATTGTTATCGACAACAAGTGATAACATTTCCTTAATGCTAAGCCATATCACAGAGACATAGAGGCAATGCCAGTGGTCTGTGAAGTTAGACCTAAGTTCCATTGGAACTCCACACAAAATTCCCACAACAGGTATCACAGGTGGAGTGGGCAGGAAAGGTTAGGATGGGGACAGATGGCACCAGGAAAATTTGTTGTCCCCAACATGTTCACAGCCTTACTCAGGTTTCAGGTCAGCACCAAGAAAGTAATCTGCATTCTACAGCAAGCTGCATTGTATAGGGCCAGTTGCACAGTCAATAGTATCACAGTGACCAAGTATATGATCCATAATCCAGCCCATTGAGAGTGCCATCTGCCAAGAGAGCACAGAGTGCAATGGGGAGGGGAAGCTCACACAGTGGTAAAGGGAAGGGTGAAGGTGGATAGGGGAGGGACACAGAAAATCCTGGAAAATCTCAGCAGCTCCAGCTCTAATGAAGGTTATCCAGACTTCAAGTGTTGGCTCTACTCTTTCTCCACAGATGCTGTCAGATCTGCTGAGATTTTCCAGCATTTTCTGTTTGTGTTTCAGATTCCAGGGTCCACAGTACTTTGTCTTTATCTGAGGGAAACACAGACACTATTCCGATAAATAATATGCAGGATCACAAAGAGCTGATGATAGCCTAACTCTGACTGAGAGGGACAACTGATGGAACTTTGTAGTGTAAATACTGGGCTAAATTTTGCTGGCAAAGTAACTGGGTGTAAATGATACTTATGTGTTCGTAAATAAAATGAACTGTAAATTCAGGGCATGAAGTTATGTTGTGAACATTCAGAACTTTCTGCCAATTTACTTCAGACAGATTACCTCTCATCCTTTACGACCCCATTATGTGAAAGACTTTCTGGTTTGCACAATAATTACCCATTAAACTCCCTGTGGGAAGTTTGGGCTGCTTCTTAACAGTGTAGGTATTTCTCTGGCCACCTGACAATCTTACTTCCATTGTTAATTAAACAGAATAAAGTTTGAACAAATTTCCTTCACTCGAATATTACTTAGAACATAGAACATAGAACACTACAGCATAAACAGGCCCTTCAGCCCACAAGTTACACCGATCATATCCCTACCTACCAGGCTTATCTATAACTCTCAATCCCATTAAATCCCATGTACTCACCATTGAATCAATATTAAATCAATCAAATCTATTCGCATGGACATCAAGTTAAAAAGACCTTGGTAAGTTTGGGGTGAGGGGGTGTCACGGAGATTATTTCAGTTATAATATCACTCCATTAATGAACCTGAAATGCAAACAGTCTCACGAATGTGTGCTGTATATAGTAAGGGAGGTAATTATTGCTGTACATTACAGTGACCCAGCAATAGTGTATTCAACATTGGAGTGAAGAAGCAACCAGCCCACAGTGCAGGCAAAGACATCCTGGAAAAAATTAACAAAAAAATTGACTTTTGAAATTATTCATAGGATGTGGGTTTCACTAGCTACACCAGCACTTATTGGCCATCTCTTGTTCCCCATGAACTGAGTGACTTTCTAGGCTATTTCAGAGGTCAGTTGAGAGTCAACCAGATTGCTGTGGCTCTGGAGTCACATACACGGCAGACCGGGTAAAGACAGCAAATTTCCTTCCATTAAGGATATTGGTGAACAAGGTGGGTTTTTCTAACAACTGACAATGGTTTTGTAGTTATCAGTAGATCCTTAATTTCAGACATTTTTTACTGAATTCGAATTCCACCATCTGCTGTGGTGATATTTGAACCCAGATCCTGAGAACATTAGTTGAGTTTTTGGATTAATAGTTTAGTGATAATTAGTTTAGAGTCAAAGAGATTTACAGCATAGAAACAGGCCCCTTCAGCCCAATTTGTCCATGTCACCCTTTTTTGTTAAAACCCTTAAGCTAATCCCAATTGCTCACATTTGGCCCATATCCCTCCACACCCATTGTACCCATGTAACTAAATGCTTTTTAAAAGATAAAATTGTACCCGCCTCTAATACTAGCTCTAGCCAGCTTGTTCCAGACACACACCACTCTCTGTGTGAAAAAATTGCCCCTCTGGACACTTTGGTATCTCTCCCCTCCCACTTTAAATCTATGACCTCTACTTTTAGACTCCCCTACTTTTCGGAAAAGATATTGGCTATCTACCTTGTCAAGTCCCCTCATTATTTTATAAATCTCTATAAGGTCACCCCTCAGTCTTCCATGCCCCAAAGAGAAAGTCAATGCAGCCTCTCCTTATAACTCAATCCATCAAGTCCCAGTAGTATCCCAGTAAATCTTTTCTTCACTCTTTCTAGTTTAATAATATCCTTTCTATAAGAGGGTGATCAGAATTACACACAGTATTCCAAGTGTGGCCTTATTAATGTTTTGTACAACTTCAACAAGACATCCGAATTCCTGTATTCAATGTTCTGACCGGTGAAACCAAGCATGTTGAATGCCTTCTTCACTACTCTGTCCAACTGTGACTCACTTTCAAGGAGTATGAAAATGTACCCTTAGATCTGTAACTCTCCCCAGTGCCCTACCATGAACTGAGCAAGTCCTGCCCTGGTTCAATCTACCAAAACGCATGTCATAGGCATCATCTCTTCTATGCAATAGAAAGATTCTACAGCAGCAAAGAGGTAGATAATTAAATTTTTCATGACGTTAGGTTAAGGGATAAACATTGGCCAAAACACATGGAAGAACTCACTGCTTTTCTTTGCCTAGCATGAGAATGTGTTTAAATATACAGACTGCAGAGCTAAATCTCTGCTCTGAAAGGTAGCATCTCTGATAGTGCAGCACCCCCTCAGTACTGGCCCTCTGATACTGCGACACTCCCTGAGTAATGACCATTTGACAGTCCAACGGTCCCCCAATACTGACCCTCTGATAGTGTGGCGCTCCCTTAGTACTGACCCCCTGAGAGTGCAACATCTCCTCAGTACTGACCCTCTGACATTGTGGTGCTTCTCAGAACTGACCCTCTGACAATGCAGCACTCCCTCACTACTAACTCTCTGACATTGTGGTGCTTCCTCAGTACTGACCCTCTGACAGTGCAGTAGTCCCTCAGTAGTGACCCTCCGACAGTGCAGAATTCCCTCAGAGCTGCTCCTTTGACAGTACAGCACTCCTTCAGTGCTGCTACTCTGACAGTGCTGCACTCTCTCAGTACTGACCTTCTGTCAGTGCAGCATTCCCTCAGTACTGACGTTGACAGTGCAGCACTCTCTCAGAACTGATCCTTCGACAATGCAGTGCTCCCTTAATACTGACCCTCTGACAGTGCAATGTCACTTCTGTACTGACCTCTGAAAATGCAACATTCCCTTAGGACACAATTCTAAAGACAGTGCAAGAATAGGGAGATCTTGGCAGATATACATATTAATCAATGAACAGGTTAAAAAACAATATGGGATCATGAACATTTTCAACAGTGTACCAAAGCAAGCAAGTTATATTAAACACAGATGTGATATTGTTTCAGTTTAAGTATACTGCCCAGTTCTAGGCACTACACTTTAGAAAAGATGTGAAGACATTGAAGGGAGTGTGAAAAAGATTGACAAGAATGGTTTCAGGTATAAGACATTTCAGCTATCTGACAGATTGGACAAGTTTGTGCTGCTTCCATTGGAGATGAGAAGGTTGAGAAGAGAATTGATCAAGGCGTTCAAAATCATAACAATCTGGAGGAAGTAGATAGAGAGAAATTGACCCCAATGGTGGAAGGATCAAATACCATCGCACACAGACTTGAAGTAACAGCCAAAAAGAGTAATGAAAACAATGGAGAAACAGATTCACTAAGTGTGATTAGAATCTGGAATACACTGTCCGCGAGTGTATTGAAGACAGATTCACACAGTGTCGTTAGAATCTGGAACGCATTGTCTGCGAGTATGTTGGAGACACAGTCAATTGAAGCTTTCATAAAGGAATTGGATTTTTATCTGTATAAATAAAAGCAAATTACTGCGGATGCTGGAATCTAAAACAGACAATGCTGGAGAATAGAGAATAGAACTAACATTTCAAGTCTGGAGCTCGTTCGGATGAAAGATTGTGCAGACTCAAAATGTTGGCTCTATTTTCTCTCCACATGTTGTCAGACCCGCTGAGATTTTCATGGGTTTTTAACTGATGAAAATTGCCAGAGAAATGAGTTTCTGCTGCTGAGAGCTGGCACTGACATAATGGGCCAAATGGCCTCCCACTACTACACCCATTCAATAATTTCAGCACAGTCTGATTTAGCTATTTGTATTTCCCCCACCTGCAATATAGCTCTCACACACTCAAACATAATCAGAGCTCAGCACAATTTGAACCCAACTGTGAAACATTACAATAGAAAGTTAAAGCAGTTACAAGTCAGGGAGTTCAAACGTATGTTGTCAGCCTATTAAAAACCACTTACCAAGTGCCAGCAAAATACTGAGAATCACAGTTGCAACCACAAATATGAAGAGGGCTACTTTCAGTAGCCTGTTCTGCCATCTCCCTGTCACAGGGTTTGCGCTCTCTAATACTTCCATTTGCATGCTGTCCAAAGCTGACTCCCCCACTCACCCCCACTCTTTGAAAATATTCTAACTCTGTCCTTCGAAGTTGGAACAAAATCCCCTGCTTTTGGGTGAGAATAGTGACTGTACAGAGAGTTCCTCTCACTCTTTCAGAGAAAGAAGTGTCTGCTCGCCTTCCCCCGAATGCCACTTGGGAGATTGTCGATCTCTGTTTACGTACAACCACCAAGTTGGTTGCTGAGGAAGACAGCGGAGAGATTTATTAAATTGGATTACATCTGCCCCAGTCAGAAAGCAGCAGCAAATCCTAACTCAGCCTGCAACTTTCAAACAATAAAACAACGCATAGAAAACTCTGTGCCACAGCTGCACTCAACTTCCCACACGCAGACATTTGTTGGTATGTTGGACAATTTCTAATGTTAATAATTAAAATGTAACATGAATGCAAAATTGCACTATTTACATTATGTCACTGATAGAAACTGAACTATTTACAGTGAGGGATTCTACTAATTTGTTACCTTATATTTTATTAGTGATTTTCTGCCTTTAATCTTTCCCTGATTTGAGAATCAGATAACACTATTTTTAATCCTCAAACACATTCCCACTCAGAGTAATGTTTCTGTCCAGCACTGGACACATTAAAACCAGGATCGCTGCCCTTATTCTGTTACAAATTCATTTTCCACCTGGTTTCCAAATTCAGTGATCTCTGGCAGCTCTCACTTTATTCCAAAGCAATCATTTCAAAAACAAATGCAAAACTTGAGGCACCAACACCCAATCCTTCTTCACTGCGAGAGTACCACACAAGGGGCAGAAATCAACACCATTCCATTATTTCAGAATAGTAATAATTCCATTTCTTTGAACAATTGCAAAACAAACTTCCTACCAAACTCTCTAAACCCCTCAATTTCCTCATCTCTCTCACCTCTCACTGCACCTCCTCAATACATCCCCACCTTACTTCCCAACCTCACGACAACCTTCTCTCTACACCCCGTCTTCACTAACTCTTCTCTTTATTATCATGGGACATGGGAGTCACTGGCTAGTCAGCATTTATTGCCCATCCCTGTTGCCCTTGTTCAGAGGGCAGTTGAAAGTCAACCACATTGTTGTGGGTTCTGGAGTCATTTATAGGTCAGACCAGGTAAGGATGGCAGATTTCCTTTCCTAAAGGACATTTTTGAAACAGATGGGTTTTTCCGACAATGGACAATAATTTCATGGTCGTCAGTAGATTTTAATTTCAGATATATTTCTTTTTTTCAAATTCCACCATTTGCTGTGGTGGGATTCGAACCTGGGTCCTTAGAACATTAGCTGAGTTTCTGGATTAATAGTCCTCACCACATCTCCCTCCCTCCTCATCATCCATCCCTTTCTCTCATCCCTTCCTCACCCCAATACACTTCTCCTCAGTCACTTCCCCTCACTCATTCACACCATGCCCCTTCCCACTCCTTCTAACTTATCCATCTTTTTACCCCTTACCACCACTACCCCATATCATGCTCTCCCTCTCTCCCCATTTCCCTCATACTCTCTGCCTCTCTCCCCAGTCCCCTCACTTTCTCCCTATCCCTTCCAACTCCCCACATTCTCTCTCCCTAGCCCCCTCACACTCTCTGTCCCCAGTCCCCTCACTCTCGCTCTCCTTCTCTTCTCACCCTCTCACTCTCTTCCTCTCTTCCAAAACTCTCTCACACTCACCCTCTCTCCCCAGCCCACGTAGATTCTCTCCTTCTCTTCCCAGCCCCCTCAACTCTCTCCCAGTCCTCTCACAGTTGTTCTCTCTCTCTCTTCCCCCAGCTCCCTTTCTCTCTCCCCCCAGCTCCTCACACTCCCTCCCCAGCCCCTCACACATTTCTTGGCCAAGGTATTGAGTTTAAAAATTGGCAAGTCATGTTGCAGCTTTATAGAACTTCAGTTAGGCCACACTTGGAATATAGCGTTCAATTCTGGCCGCCACACTACAAAGTTGTGGAGACTTTGGAGAAGGCATGGAAAAGATTTGCCAAGATGTTGCCTGGCATTAGCTATGAGGAGAGGTTGGAGAAACTTGGTTTGTCCTCACTAAAGCAACAGAGGTTGAGGGGAAACCTGACAGAACTCTACAAGATGTTGAGAGTATGGACAGATTGGACAGTCAGAAGCTTTTTCCCAGGATGGAAGAGTCAATTACTAGGAGGCACAGATTTAAGGTGCAAGGGGCAAGGTTTAAAAGAGATGTACGAGGCAGATTTTTTACACGGAGAGTAGTGGGTGCCTAGAACTCGTTAACAGAAAGTGGTAGTGGAAGTAGACATGGTAGTGACTTTTAAGGGGCATCTTGACAAGTACATGAATGAGATGGGAATAGAGGGATATGGTCCCCAGAATGGTAGGGGTTTTAGTTAAGTCGGGAAGGTTGGTCGTGTAGGCTTGGAGAGCTGAAGGACCTGTTCCTCTGCTGTAATTTTCTTTGTTTTGCCCCCAGTTTCCTCACACTCTTTCCCTCTCTTCCCAGGCCTCATGCTTTCTCCTCCCTTCACAGTCCCTCACACTTCCTCTCTTGCCAACCCCTTCATACTTCCTCTCTCCTCAGCCCCCATACTCTCTCCTTCTTTCCCCAGCCTGCTCACACACTCTCCCTCTCTCTCCCCCCACACTGTCCAAGCCCATGCTTGTACCTGGCCAAGCCCACATCTGTACCTAGCCAAGCCCGCACCTCTACCTGGCCAAGTCCATACCTGTACCTGGCCGAGCCTACACCTGTATATGTCCAAGTCCATACCTGTACCTGGCTGAGCCCATATCTATATATGTCCAAGTCCATACCTGTACCTGGCCAAGCCCATATCTGTATATGTCCAAGTCCATACCTGTACCTGGCCAAGCCCATATCTGTATATGTCCAAGTCCATACCTGTACCTGGCTGAGCCCATATCTATATATGTCCAAGTCCATACCTGTACCTGGCCAAGCCCATATCTGTATATGTCCAAGTCCATACCTGTACCTGGCCAAGCCCATATCTGTATATGTCCAAGTCCATACCTGTACCTGGCCGAGCCTCTACCTGGCTAACCCTGATCAGTATATCAGCTTCTGAAGAACAACCTCTGCAGCTTTTGGAGGTTGTGTATTCTCCAACTTCACTATCAACTTTCTATCCTACAACTATCTACACCCCCCAGATCCCTATTCCTACAGACATTCTTCCATCTGAATGTTCCCTGATACTCAAAACTGCTTCTGAACTTCACTCATTTTTCATTGGTGCTCATTAACTCCATCTTTCTTTCCCATGTCATTTTATTTCACCAAGATGATCCCAACAAAATTCAAAATCTATTTAATTCCTGTTTATGGACATAATTTATAATTATTCTATAACTCTGACAGTATAACTCAAGCTCTCAACCAGCTGCTGCCCCAGACCCCAGTCTATCTTTTTTCAGCTTTCCTTGCTTGTCACATTTCTTTGTGATATCACCTCTCAGATGAACTTCCCTCCCTCTCCATTCCTTTCCCAAATTCTCAGGAGCTAGTTCTGAGGAAAGGTTATTGATCTGAAAGGTTAACTGTATCTCCCTTCATAGATGCATTTCTAGAATGTTTTGTCTTTACTTCTTTCAATACTTCTCTTCTAGGTCTTCTTCCACTGTCCCAAGTTTGACACCCTTTTAGATAAGTCAACATCTTCACTCCAAACTCATCTTGGCATTCTTTAATTGACTCCACCAAGGCACTTGGCACTGAATCCCTTTAACTCAATCCCAATTCCTACCCCACTTGCTTGCCCAAGCTCCCACAAAGTGTGCCCACTGACGGCATATATTGCCAAACCTCTTCCTGTTCAACTCACTGCTGACCCTGTGATCTACGTCAATGGATTAGCCTCGCTCTATGTCTCCTCTGGGATGCCCATTGGCTGCTGAATGAGGCTCTAGCCATCCATGAATTTATTGTGGATGATCGTGTCAACACCTCAGCCTTAACAAAAACCTGGCTGAGGGGTGATGACATCCTTCTCCTTAATGAAGCCTCCCGCTGACTACATCTTCCACCACTTGCCCTATCAGGATGATGGTGATGGTGTAGCACTTACCACCAGCTCAAACCGGCACACCACTCCCTCCAGATCATGCTCAACGCTTCTAGAATTTTTTTCTCTCTTAAGTATCTCACCTAAATCCACCCTTCTCACCTTTCATTTCTACTCATTGTTGTCACTCTCACCCATGTATGATAAAAATTTCCCATGGAGATATCCTTTTTATTCATTTGTAGGATGTGGGCTTTACTATCTGGTCAGTTTTATTGCCTACCCCTAGTTGCTTTTGAGAAGGTAATGGTGTGATGCCTTCTTGAAATCTTGAAATGTAGGCCATGTGCTGTGGCTTGACCCCCAACACCATTAAGGAAAGAATTCCAGGATTTTGACCCAGTGAATGCAAAGTAATGACAATATATTTCCAAGTCAGGATGGTGAGTGGCTTGGAGGGGAACTTGCAGATGGTGGTATTTCCATGTATTTCCTGTCCTTGTCCTTCTAGATGGAAGTGGTTATGGGTTTAGAAAGTGCTAAATATGGGTTAAGTGCTAATTATGGGTTTAGAAGGATCTTTGGTGAATTTCCTCACTGCTTTGTTATGGCAGCCTCTGTACTGGATGACTTTACATCCTTTATCTCTTCAAGCTCTGTTTGAACCTGTCAATCTCTCGCATTCACTGCTCTCTTATCCTCCTTTGATCTCATCCCTTGAATTAACAGTCCAACCCATAATCACAGCCATTCAGTTAGCCTTAGCATTTCACAAAGTGCTGCTAGTCTAATTGAAGCGATTGGAAAATATGGGAGTCTCTGATCACCTCCTTGTATCACTCACCATCCATACCTCAATTCTACCTCCTCTGTCTTCATCCCCACTTCATTTACAATTGCACTTTCAAAACCTAAACCATGTAGCCTTCGGAATTTGCAGCTATTGTATGCACTCATAATCCCCTCAAGTATTTTGCAGCTATTGATTTGCTAAATGTCACCTGCATCTTTGATACTGTGTTCCTTAATAAAAGCATAATTCACTCTTATCTCTCCCCCAGTAAACCCTCATCATCGCTCCCTTAAGTATATGGGATGCAGATACATACAGTAGATAACTGACTTAGCCATCAACTAACTAGATCAGATGAAACACTATGGAGTTCAACTCGAGTCTGCTAAAACTACTCATTGGTCCTGGACCATTCTAGATTGCAAAGATAATGGACGGGATTTTCTGGATGTACGCACATCCAGGATGAAGGCTGGTAATTCCCGCCTGAGTCAATAGATTTTTGGATAGAGCACCAAATGTTGTCTACTGGGACCAGAAAATCTCATCCAATATCTATTCTCCAATGCACTGTTATCATAAAGCTCGGCTCCACTCACCACCTACAATCAGTGCAAGGGGTTCACCAACCTGTCACTAAGAAGACCATCCAATCAGCTGTCACTTCCCTCCCTGTCACTATTCTGCCAGGACAAGCTTCCTCCTAGGCCAACACCGCAACCTGTTCGAACCCTGAACTCTCACCTTTCTCTTCTCTTGCCCTCTCTCAGCTCATTTTGTTCCCTCAATCTAATCCTGTCAGATTGCTGACACCAACTACAGAAAAGCCCATCAAGTCTGCACCAACTCTCGAAAAAAGGTCACCATGTTAGCTATGATGTGATCACATTGTCTATACTTTTAAGACTTAATAACCCTATAAAGATTCACATTCAAACTATTATTTTATAAATTGAATTTGTGTCTTTATATGCCCTGTTTGTCAACAGAACACCCACTCACCTGATGAAGGGGCAGCGCTCTGAAAGCTTGTGCTACCAAATACACTTGTTGGATTTTAATCTGGTGTTGTGAGCCTTCTGTGTTTACCCCATGTTAGTTGACATTATAAACATTTTCTTCTCCTCAATTGTCCCTCTCTACTTTAAAATATGTACTCATCATCTCCACAAAATAACTTTGACATCATCATTCATGCAAAACACCAACCCATCTTCCAGCTCCATCCCTTTTTTAAAGTCCTTAAACATGTCACCTGCCAAATCCTTAATAATTGGAAATAATTGGAATCCTTCAACATTAAGGATGCAGCAATTAGGACCTAATTCGTGTTTAAGAAAACTGTTGCATACCACAGACATCTTCATTCATCCAGATAAGCTGATCTTCTGTAAGCAGTTTACAAAGATGCTCAATCTAATGGTAGCCACTAACCTAACATCCTCACTGGCTGAGTGTACGTTGTTCCAGCTTAGATCATTGAGTGGTTGGAAATCTAGCTTTTGCCATCATCCTTTAGCTGCTGGAAGTGCATTTCTTCTTTCTTTGCAGGGAGCTCCCATCTCCAAAATGGACATCATCAGAGAAAACAAGGAAGGTTTTGTGGTTAAACATCTGGGAAGTGACAAGCACAGAAAGATCAAGAAATAACAAGTTCAAAAGCAGAATGCCAGTCTGGAATGCTCCGACATCTATCTTGTAAGACCAAGTGTTTCCACCCTCTATACTTTCACTTCAGAATGGATGTTCAACAGAGGACTACAAGAATTGTTACCCCCTGGACACTGCAGGGACTCTAGCCCAAGACCTCAATTACAAGTAATTCCAGTGGAGTTTACAAATCTCCCAATAGAATTCAGCCTACAGAATACCTCCAATGTCATAAGCATGAAGAGTTGAGGCTCTGGCACTGATTCCTGTGGCACTCCATTAGTTGCTTAAGTGTCCAAAGGTATGTAGGTTAGGTGAATTAATCAGGGTAATTAAGAGGGATACAATCTCTCCATTGGGGAAGGAGGCCATCTAGTTCATCAAGACTGCATCAACTGTCCAATACAGCATCAAAACCAGGTCCACCTCCCACCCTATTCCCATAATCTCATGCATTTAACAGGCCAATCTACCTGCACCAGAAACCAGAGCACCCAGAGGAAGTGTAAATTCCACACAGTCACCCAAGGCTGGAATTGAACCTGTGAGGCAACAGTGCTAACCACTGTGCTACCTTGCTTCCAAGAGGGGAGGGCCTGGTGGGATTCTTTTTTCGAAAGTTGGTGCAGACTTGATGGGCCTTTCTGCACTACAGAGATTCTATAGTTTATTTCCTGTCAGCCAATCTTCTACCTATGCAAACATATTGTCCTCCCCCAATCTTGTATAGTAACCTTTTATGTGGCATCTTATCAAACGCCTTTTGGAGATCCAATTTCACTGCATCTACTGGTTCCCCTTAATCTACCTTAGTTGTTACACCCTAAAAGAATTCTAATAAATCTGTCAAACACTATTTCCTTCAAATCATGCCAACTCTGCCCAATTGTGTTATGATTTTCTAAATGACCTTTTACTTTTTCCGTACTAATTTTCTAGCATTTTCTCAATGGCAGCTGCCAGACTAACTGGCCTCTATTTTCCTGCTTCCTGTCTCCCTCTTTTTGTGAATACAAGTGTTATATTTGTAATTTTTCAATATTCTGTGACTTTTCCAGAACCTAGGGAATTTTTTAAGATTCCAACCAATGCATCCACTATCACTGCAGTCACTTCTTTCAAGACCCTAGGATTCAGTCCATCAGGTCCAGGGGATTTCTCAGTCTTTCATCCCAATTATTTTCATAGTACTTTCTCCCTAGCAATGACAATTCATTTTAGTTCCTGGCTACTTGCTTCTTTGATTTTTTATTTTTCTTGTTTTTTTAACCACAAAAAAAGACCTGTTCAAACTCTCTGCCATTTCATTGTTTCCTATAGTTTCCCAATCTCATTTTCTAAGAGACAATGTTTACTTTGGTCATTCTCCTTCTTCTATACTTGAATATTTATATTTATTTTTAGTTTATTCATATTCTAATCTCCTTTATTAAGCTAATTAGCTTAGGCCCCCAGACAAGAAAGCTTCCCAGGCTATAATTAACCTGTGATTCTATCTGTAAAGGGCTTCAGAAACAACGCAATGTATTAAAAGGTGCCTGTAAATCAGAAAGCAGTGTGTGCTACTTAAGGGTGGCCCTCAATAATATGGTGGGTACTGAATGTCTTCCTAAATTTGTGTAATCCTCTGACCACAGTTGATGCCACCTTTCATCAAAGTCGTCTAGATTGGTTGCTTGTGCTGTTTTAATTTCAACAGCAACTAAAAATATATTTTATTTATAGTGAGTTGCATTCAGTTTGGGATTTTTGATTTGTTACCAGTAATCAGTGATGACTCGATTGTTGTATCTGATTCACCACAGCCATTACAGTATAGTTGGAGGCCGTTTAGCCCATCCCAGTCAGCCCATGCCCCTAGTTCTGTAATGTTAATTCTTTCAAGTGGCCATCCTATTTCCTTTTAAAATCGTTGACTGTTTCCGCTTTCACTATGCCCATAGGTAATGAGTTTAAGACATTGCCATTAGATGTTGCTCACATTCCCCCCTGCATCCCTTTTCCAGGACTTTAATCTTCCCCAACTCTTATACCATCAGCCAATGGGAATAGCTTTTCTTTGTCTATCTTATATAAATAATCTTTACATCTCTATCAAATCTCCCTTCGAGATCTTATTCTCCAAGGTGAACATCCCAGTTTCTCCAACCCTAACTTTGTAGATAAAACTCCTGGGACCTTTAACACTCTCCCTTGGGAAATTACATACTCTCACTAGTAGTGATCAAACCAGAACTTTGTAAGGATCCTCTCATTGCCAATATTTCTTCCCCAAGGTCCCATCCTTTTGAATACAACAAATTTGAGTTTTTTGAAGAGGTAACCAAGATGTAGATGAGGGCAATGCAGTCATGTTGTTTTACATGGACTTTAGCAAGGCCTTTGATCAGGTACATGGGCATGGTACATCGTGAGTAGCACAATGGTTAACACTACTACCTCACAGCGCCATGGGCCAGTTTCAATTCCCAGCTTGGATCACTATGTCTGTGTGGGTTTCCTTCGAATGTTCTAATTTCCTGCCACACTCCAAAGATGTATGGGTTAGGTGGATTGACAATGCTAAAATTTCCCCTTAGTGTCAGGGGGTCTAGCTAGGATAAATACATGGTGTTATGGAGATAGAGTTTATGTGAGATTGTGGTCCATGCAGACTCTTGACCCACTGTAGGATTCTACGTTAGATTGTTGCATCAGGTTAAATCTCACAGGACGCAGGTGAAGCAGCTAATTGGATACAAAACTGGTTTAATGATAGAGTAGTTGTAAATGATTGTTCGCCAAAATGGAGGCCTATGGTCAGTTGTGTGCCTCAGGGTACAGAGTGCACTGTATTTTGTTATTTATATTAATGATTTGGATGAGAATTTAGGAGCCATCGTTAGTAGTTGGTAGATGACACCAAGATCGGCAGCATAGTGGACAGTGAAGAAGATTGTCTAGGATTGCAACGGGGTTTTGACCAATTGAGTCAATGTGCTGATGAATGGCAGATGGGAGTTTAATTTAGATAACTGCGAGGTGATGCATTTTGGTAGACTGAATCAGGGCAGGACTTAGCTAACAGCAGGGTGCTGGTGGAAGGGCGCTGGAACAAGGAGATCTAGAATACAGATTCATAGCTCCTTGAAAGTGGAGTCACAGGTGGACAGGTTTTGAAGAAGGCACTCAGCATGCTTGGTCAGAACAGTGAATACAGGAGTTGGGACATATTGTTGAAGTTGTGCATGTGTCAGGCAACACTTGAAGTACTGTGTGCAGTTCTGGTCACCCTATTACAGAAAGAATATTATTAAACTGGAAAGAGTGCAGTAAAGATTCATTAGGATGCTACCAGGACTTGATGGTTTGAGTTATAAGGAAAGGCTGGATAGTCTGAAATTCTTCCCTAGAGCGTAGGAAGATTAGGGGAGAGTTTACAGAGGTCTATAAAATATTGAGGGGCATTGAAAGGTAGATTGTCAACATTTATTCCCAAAGATAGGCGAGTTTAAAACCAGAGGACATAGGTTTAAGGTGAAAAGGGAGAGACACAAAAAGGTTGAGGGGAAATTTTTTCACACAAATGAGTGGTGAGTGTCTGAAGCTGCCAGAAATAGTAGTAGAAACAGGTACAATTTTGTCTCCTTAAAAGCGTTTTGGACAGTTACATGGGTAAAATGGATAGAGGGGTATAGTTCAAAAGCAGGTAATTTATTAACGATAAAAACGGGGCAGCATGGTCAAGTTGGACCAAAGGGCCTGTTTCCATGCTGTAAACCTCCATGACTCTATGACAATATCTTTGTCTAAGACCTCATTTCTTATAAACAATACCTCTTCCTAAGACCCTATAATCTTTGCTAATGACTCTTTCAATATATCAATGCACAGGAAATTTTAGCTTCTAGACTTAACAGGGCCAAATGGCTGCTTTGTACTGGGTGATTTTGAACTCTTGAATGTTGATGGGGTGGCGTTCATCCAAGTAAGTGATGAATATTCCATCACGCTTCTAACTTGTAGATGCTGTAAAGTCTTATAGGGATCCAGATACTGAGGGGCCAGTCATAGAATTTCTCAGCCTCTGACTTGTAGTCAGAGTTAAATCAGTTGAGTTTCTGACTAATGCTAACTCAGAATAGTGATAGTGGGAAATTCAGCAATAGCTTGTCATTGTAGCTCATGCCAAGGGGTTAGATTCTGTATTGCTGGAGAGGGTTTTTGCTCAAGACCTATGTAACATGAATGTTAATTGCCACTTATCAAGCCAAGTTGAAACATTATCCAGGTCTTGCAGCATATGAGCACAGCTGTTTCAGTATTGGAGCAATTGTACAGAATGATAAGGAACATAGAACATAGAACATTACAGCACAGAACAGGCCCTTCGGCCTTCGATGTTGTGCCGACCAAAATAAAAAGCAATGCCCCTCCAAACTAAACCATTCCCTTCTCTTCCATATACTTATCAATTAACCTCTTAAACGCCACCAAACTTGGCGCATCTACAACAGCTGCAGGCAGGGCATTCCACTCCCTAATCACTCTTTGAGTAAAGAACCTACCTCTGATATCCGTCCTATAACTCATACCCCTTAATTTAAAGCTGTGTCCCCTCGTGCTAGCTTTCTCCATCCTAGGAAAAAGGCTATCACTGTCCACCCTATCTAAACCTCTAATCATCTTATATGCTTCAATAAGATCCCCTCTTAGCCGCCTCCTTTCTAACGAAAACAACCTCAAATCCTTCAACCTCTCTTCATAGGACCTGCCCTCCATACCAGGCAACATCCTGGTAAACCTCCTCTGTACCCTCTCCAATGCCTCCACATCTTTCTTATAATGTGGGGACCAGAACTGCACACAATACTCCAAGTGCGGCCGCACTAGAGTTTTGTACAGTTGCAACATGATGCTGCGGCTCCTAAATTCAATCCCCCTACCAATAAAAGCTAAGACTCCATATGCCTTCTTAACAACTTTATCCACTTGACTGCCTACTTTCAGGGATCTATTGACACATACACCAAGATCCTTCTGTTCCTCAACACTATTAAGAGCCCTACCATTAGCCCTATACTCTACACATTTATTGTTCCTGCCAAAGTGCATTACCTCACACTTTTCCACATTAAACTCCATTTGCCACCTCTCGGCCCAGCTCTGCAACTTGTCCAAGTCACTCTGTAAACTAAAACACCCCTCTTCACTATCTACCACTCCACCAACTTTAGTGTCATCTGCAAATTTACTGATCCATCCCTCAATACCCTCATCCAGATCATTTATAAAAATTACAAACAGCAGGGGCCCCAAAACAGACCCCTGAGGCACACCACTCGTCACCGAACTCCACGATGAATATCTCCCATCAACCACCACCCTCTGTCTTCTATCTGCCAGCCAATTCCTAATCCAATTAGCTAAATCACCCTCTATTCCACACATCTGCATTTTCTGTAGAAGTCTTCCATGGGCCACCTTATCAAACGCCTTACTAAAGTCCATATATACTACATCAACCGCCTTACCCCATCCACCTCTTTGGTCACTTTTTCAAAAAACTCAATGAGGTTAGTAAGGCATGACCTACCCTTCACGAAACCATGCTGACTATCCCCAATCAATTCATTTCTCTCTAAATAACTATAAATCCTATCCCTAATAATTCTCTCCAATACCTTGCCCACAACAGAAGTAAGACTCACTGGCCTATAATTCCCTGGAAGGTCTCTCTTCCCCTTCTTAAACAATGGGACCACATTCGCTATCCTCCAGTCCTCCGGAACCACACCCGTAACCAACGAGGACCTGAAGATCAGAGCCAGAGGCTCTGCAATCTCCTCTCTTGCCTCCCAGAGAATCCTAGGGTAAATCCCGTCCGGCCCAGGGGACTTATCCAACTTCAAACCCTCGAGAATTTCTAGCACATCCTCCCTATCTACTACAATACTTCCCAATTTGCAACCCTGTACCTCAGTGTTCTCCATAGCTACATTTCCAGCACTCTGCGTGAATACCGAAGAGAAATATTTATTCAGTGCCTCACCAATCTCTTCAGGCTCCACGCACAACTTCCCACTGCTGTCTATGACTGGCCCTTCAGTCTATGACTTCAGTCTATAACTGAAGCATGACATAAGGATGTCATGCTTCAGTTATATAGGGCCTTCGTGAGGTCATATCTCAAATACTTTGTGCAGTTTTAGACTCCTTATTTACAAAAAAATGAAAATACATTGGTGGCAGTTCAGAGGAGGTTTACTAGATTGACACCTGGAGTGAGAGAGTTGTCTTATGAGGAAACGTTAGATAGACAGGACTTGTTTCTACCAGAGTTCAGAAAAGTGACTTGATTGAAGTGCGTAAGATCCCTTTTTAAAGATTAATTTACAGGATATGGATGTTGCTGACTAGACCAGCATTAATTACCCATCCTTAACTGCTCTTGAGAATGTGGTACATTGCCCATCCCTACCTTTGAGAAGCAAGCTGCCTTCTTGAACTGCTGCAGTCTACATAGTGCAAGTACACCCACAGTGCTGTTACGGAAGGGATCCCAGGATTTTGATCCAGTGACATTGAAGGAAGGGCCAATACATTTCCAAGTCAGCACGGTGTGTGACTTGGGGTGGGACAGTAAACCTCCAGGTGGTGGGTGTTCCGAAGTATTTACTGCTCTTGCCCTTTGAGATGGTAGTGGTTATGGGTTTGGAATCTTGGCAATCTTTGCTGCAGTGCATCTTGTAGATGGTACACATACAGCTGCCATTTTTCAACAATGAAAGAGAAAGTAAATGTTTGTGGAAGGGGTAGCAATCAAGCAAACTGCTTTGTCCTGGATAATGTCAAGCTTCTTGAGTGTTGTTAGAGCTGCCCTCATCCAGGCAAGTGCAGAGTATTTCACAACACTCCTGATTTGTGCCTTGTAGATATTGGAGTTACTCGCCACAAAATTCCCAGTGCTTGATCTGCTCTGGTAACCATAGTATTTTTAAGCTTAGTCTAGTTCAGTTTCTGGTCAGAATGTTGATGGTGCATGATAATGCCATTGAATGTCAAGATTATTGTCCAAATCTTGCTGCATTTGGACATGGATTGCTTTAGCACCTGAGAAGTCGCCAATGGTACTGAAAGTTGTGCAGTCACCTGCAAATTTCTAACCTGATGGTGAAAGGTCATCGATGAAGTAGTTGAACATGTTGGGCCTAGGATACTATTCTGAAGAACTTTTAAAAATTCATTTATGGGACATAGGTGTCACTGACTGGCCAGCATTTATTGCCTATCCCTAGCTGCCCAAGGACAGATCTATCAACCCCATTGCTGTGGCTCTGGAGTCAAATATAGGCCAGTTAATCATAGAACTCCTATGTGCAGGAGGCCATTTAACCCATCGAGTCTACACTGACCACAATCACATCCAAGCCTGATTCTCATCACCTCACATACATACCCTGCTAAGCCCTGACACTAGGGGTCAATTTATCACAGCCAGTCAACCTAACTTGCATATCTTTGGACTATTGGAGGAAACCCACACAGGTACAGGGAGAATTTGCAAACTCCACACAAGCAGAGACCGAAGGCTGGAATTGAAACCAGGTCTCTGGCACTGTGAGGCAGCACTGCTAACCACTCTGTCATCCGTAATAGCAGATTTCCTTGTTTAAAGGACATTTGTGAACCAGATGGGTTTTTTCCCCAACAATTATGGTCATCAGTAGATTAATTCCAGACTTTTTTTTTATTGAATTCAAATTCCACCATCTGCCACGGTACGAATCAAATCTGGGTCCCAAGCGTATTAGTTGATATTCTTGTATTAATATTCTTGTGATGCAACTTGCCCTGGAACTGAGATGATTGACCTCCAACCACATTCCATTGTACCAAGTATCATAATTGGTATTCACAACATGAATCTTGAATTAATATTTTCTTGTGGTTGAGTCCAGAACTAGGGGATAGTTTTTTCCATAGGAAAAAATGAAAAGTTATTTTCTCTCAGCTGTAAAAGTTCAAAACTCTCTGCCTCAAAAGACAGAAGAGACTGAGTCATTGACTATTTGTCTGGTGAACAAAGGTGGTTCGTTGTTGGGCAATGCATTAACAAGATCATCAAGGTAGACAGGAATGTGTAACTGGGAGTTGTGAATGGTGCCGAACATTGTGCAACCATGAGTAGACATCCCCACTCCAGACCTTGAATGATGGAAGGATGGTCATTGATAAAGTAGGTGCAGTGATGTCTTGGAACTGTGATTAACCCCTTCTTCCCCAACAATTCTCCCCTCCCAAGTCCTCATAGCCATTGACTTCAACTTTACTGGGGTTACTCTGTACCACGTTCAGCCAAATGCTGCCTTGATGTCCAAGGCAGATAGAAACAGAACTATTTTGTCATGTTTCTGAATGCCCCTGACATAACCCAAAGCAAGCATTGTTGAGCAGGTTCGTAAGTGTTGCTTGATAGCACACTTAATTATATGATCAAGAGTAAACAGATAGTGCAATAATTCACCAGATAATAATGGTCAGAAATTACTATCAATTAATGTGTGCAGCCAATTATCAGGGACACTTTAAATTTTATACCAATGGTTCTCCATTTATCAATAGTTATTATTAATAACCTCTTCAATAGGAAACAAGCCACAAAAGCATATTAAGTATCTTGGATGGACCAAACCATGATCTATACTGAAAGGTCAGTAGGGTATCTTTGACTGTGAGATACTGTAAGACCATCAAGCTTGATTGACTAAGTTGTTTGTCCTAATGCTGGGACATTTTGATATTATAAATGACACTTCCATTTCAAACCTGGAGAGAGAACACACAGAAAAGAAACAAATGAGAAAGGCTGTAATGTGGTTTTGGTTTAAACAGTTTATAGATAGGATACAATGTTGCAAAGTAGCTTCAAATTCTTCATTAATGTCAATATACACACATTTCAACAAGCTTAAAAGGAAACAAAAATTCGATTTGTGAAAACTTTATTGTAAGATTTACTGCACTTTTTTAAAACTACAGAACTAAATTGCCGTTGATAATTCCATTATAAACTCTTGTGCTACTGCACCAGTTCACAGTTCTACACAGTGGGAGCAGCATTTAGTGCAAAGGTTCAAATTAAAAATCTCAACTGTTCTGTGCGCAGTTGCCAATTGCCTGACATGCAGAAGGTGTTTCAGAAACATGAGAATTATTGTCTATGTTGTTCTCATTCAAAGTAATTTTTTCAGACTGATGTTACAAGGGAAAGCCTGCAGAAACTAGGGCAATGCCTAGCAAATAATATTGTTATAGCAGGCTAAAATAGGATACAAGTTCACTCCTTGAATTTTCAAATTTCTATTGCTAAAACAGTTTTGAAAAACCCATGATTTTTCATGAAGAAAACATCTTCCTGCAATCCTGATCTCAGCCTTCTTAATTTCCCCAAACGGAAATCAATTCTGGTTCTCAAACTTCACTCAGCATTTTGGCAAAATGCAGAGGTCAGTTTAAAGAAAAAAGCTCTGACCATTAAGATTGCTATGTTTAATAGTTGATTCAATATTTTTCTTCGCAAGTATTTTCCAAATGGAAAAGATGGTGGCTCAGTGCTTACTTTTCAGAGCTGTTCAATGAGGCTGATGTAGATATGGAGTATATCTACATTCAGGTTAGAGATATAACTATTGACACAATAACCATGAATCCCTGACCTACACTCACTGCTACTGAAACTCTACACCATTGGCAGGACTTGCAAGACTAGCTGAATAGTTTGCCCTGACTCTGGATGACTGGGATTTGATTAAAGTACACAGGTGGTCGGGTAAATGTGAATGCTAACGGGTGATAAACTGCTGTTACAAGGAACAGATAGTGAAGTTTTACTGTATTTGATTCAAAAGCTTTATGTTTGCTAAATCTCCTTGGAGCTTAGACCCATTTCAAAAAAATTGTTATTGTTCCCATGCCTACAGAAATATCACTGGTGCATTTTTAAAATGATAAATTTACGATTAGGATGATTCATTCTAACCTGTTACTCATTCATATCCTAAATAAAATAAATACTGACAGGAGGTTGCTCAGTTCTCAGTAGCGGTAAGTGAAAATATTTTGACTCTGGCAGAAAGGAAAACAGTTCTGCTGTGATTAATGTATAAATAGTCATCCTAATATTAGCAACTTCCCTGGACAATAACAGCAAATGAATGTTCATACACTGAAAGAGAAAACAAGGTCCAAACAATGATTCCCTCTTTCATATATGAGGTACTCAACATTTTCTTATTACCCCTTTCAAAAAGCTACAGTAATAAGCTTATACCAAAATAACAACAATATTTGTGTTTATTCTGAAAACAAAACAAATAAATTAAAAAAATCAATGTCCAAACTATGGTTGACATGAATTCGATACCGCAGGATGAAAGATGCAGACAATCAAGATAAAAACTTAACTGGAATAAAACATCACCCACTGAACACAAATTGTGAATTTGCCTTTCACACATTCACAAAGTAAAAGATCGAGATTCACATTTAGCAACATTCAGAAGTCCAATGCAGTCAGCATTTTGCCTTTTGCATTTCTATTTAAAATGTAAATGACTTAAACATTATTAAAACAAACATCCCAGCAAAATATACAAGTTGCAACTTTCTGAAACAAGTCGTCGCATCACAGCACAATGCAAGACACCTCAGCAAGCAGCCCTGATGCAAGTACACAGCATTTCTTCAATTTGAGAAAGAGCATGCACCAAGGTGCAAGCTAAAAAGCATCATGCAGCACAAAGCCCTGCCATCCTTAAGAGTTTTATTGATTTTCATAAAATGACAACTTGCAATGTGTGTTTTGAAGAAACGTTCTACTTTTTCCATACTGTGTAGAACACCCATCTGAACAAGGAGCTTAAGGAAAACAATGCACAATCAATAACTTTAGATCTCAATATTTAAGATTAAAGACCACACTTTGAAAGCATTGCTATAATGAAATAAAATTTGGTGACATTCTGATAAATAGCAAGGAAGCAAAAAAGGACATGTTTAAAGTAGGATAGTGACAATATGTTTGGTGCAGTTGATCACGTGAAATGATTTAACTGGATTGCAACAATGACCTGCATTTATAGAACAATTTTCAATAGAAAGAAATCCCAAGGCATTTCACAGATGGAAAAATGGATTTAAGTCAGGAAGAGGATATTACGAAAAATAAACTAAAGCTTGGTCAAAATGTTGGGAATTAAAGAGTCTTAATGAAAGAGTTTGAGGCTTAGCCTGCTGAAGAGACAGCAGATAATTGTAGTGCAAAAGGATGGAGAAGAAACAAAGGATTGGAGCAACTGACTTCTGAGGAATTACAGAATCACAATGGGATTCAGTACAGATACAAGGTTAAACAAAGGTAGCAAGGAAGTTTGAGAAGGAATTGAACAAAATTATTACAAGAAAATGTCTTGGAGAAATTAATGGGGCTAAAAGACACAGCATACAGTTAGGAAGGCAAATGGTATATTGGCTTTCATTGCAAGAGTACAGGAGCAAGAATGTCTTACTGCAGCTGTACAAAGTCTTGGTGAGACCACACCTGGAGAGTTGTGCAGTTTTGGTCTCCTGACTCAAGGAAGGATATATTTGTCACAGAAGAGTAGTGAAGGTTCACCAGACTGATTCTAGGGAGGCAGAGTTGTTGTGCGGAGAGGTTGGGTTGACTGGGCCTGTATTCGAGTTAAGAAAAATGAGAGGGGATCTCATTGAAATGTATAAAATTATGACAGGACAAGATGTAGTCATATTGTTTCTTCTGGCTGGTGTGTCCTAAACTCAGGATACCAGGTAGGATATTTAGGACTTAGATGAGGCAAAATTTCTTCACTTAGAGGATGGTGAGCCTGTGGAATTCTCTACCACAGAAGGCTGTGGAAGCCAAGTTACTGAATATATTTAATATATACTGAATATGGCTAGACTCTAAAGGTGTCAAGAGATATGGAGAAAGCATGAGTGTAAGATAGAAGATTAGCCATGGTCATGTTTAATGGTACAGTAAGCTGGGAAGACTGAATCCCTGTCCTATTTTCTATGTTTCTATGTATTAAGCAATACCTCAACTTTGAAATCTCATCTGTTTTGAAAATCCTTTCCGATCCTCCCTATCTCTAATCTCCAGCATGGCAACATTCACAGCTGAGCTATTTACCATTTTGAATATCTCTGATCCTAACTCTTCCATCGAGGCTGTGAACTCTAGAATTTCCTCCCTAAACCTCCCCACCATTGATTACTCCTTTGAGATGCTTTTTGATGTCTACGTTCTCCCCAAGATTTTGGTCATCAGCTCTATTATCTTCTCCAGTGGCTTAGTGTCAAATTTCATTTGATAATTTTCTTGTGATAGCTTGTGATAATTTACTATGTTAAAGAATTATATAAATGCTATTTGTTGCCGTTGAAAGAATAAGAGAATATATAGGACAAGAGAGCAAGACTCGGCAAAGGTTAATATATGGGTAGAAGAGTTTTGGCTGGTAATATGTGGCTGGAAGAGATTTGGATGAACTGAATTGGTGCAGGAGACTTGGCATTGGAATAGTGGAATCTGGAGATAGTCATGAATGTGGCACTTGAGCAGCAGACAGACTGAAGTGAGGCTGGAGGTGATGTTACAGAGGCAGCAAAGGGGTTGAGGAAGGTAGAGACAGCAACCTACACATGGAAGTGGACTCCACGTATCCTGATGTTGTTAGCAAATAGCCATGGATATATGGAAAGGCAGAAGGATAGATCTATGAGGTAGTGCTGAAAAATTCAAAGAGGAGTTATTGGGGATGCTCTGGCCACCAAGGATAACACTTCCAAGCTGACGAATGTGTTGGAGGAGCGCAACGAGCTACAATAAGAATATAATTCCTGGCTTTGATCAAGGCTGTTTCAGTGCAATGGTAGTGATGGAAACCTAACTGGAGAGATTCATACTGGAGAGACTGGGGAAAAGATGGCATAGTTTTGGGATGTGACAATATGGTCAACAATCTGGGACACTCAGTAAAACTGAAGTTCAGGGAACAGCTGTTGGCCTCAGGAACAAAGTGAGCTTGGAGAAGGCATAAACAAAGATATGAGAGATACTGAAGAGCAAGGTCCGTGCTGGTGGCAGCTCTGGGACATTTCAGTTTCCAAAATACACACAGGAAGGAATTTGGCAGCAAACTTACATGCTCATGTAAATACTGTACACTAATGAAGCGCACGTAGGAAAGATCCAGATTACAGATGTAGACCTTGTTCTGTGAGGAAAATGGAAGAGAATTGTAAAGCTTTATGGGGTCAATGGAACTTGCTGATAGCCATTCACGGTGTAAATAATCCAACAGACAATTTGTCACCTCATTTAAGTCTACTTAAGAACCCAGCTTAGATTGAAAGAGAAAGGAGTTACTGGAGGGCACAGGTGCACTATACAGAATAGACACAAATCTACCAAAAAATTTGGAAGTTTGCTGCAGGAGCATGGCAAAATTTGGTAGTATCTGAGAAGGCTAAGCAACCACAAAAAATTGCATTACACCACAGTTATCTCATAATAATGTCTAGTATTTAAGTAAATCAAATCAGCCTTCACTATCAGAACAGTTCTGCCTAAAGGATGGTCTTGTGCTATGGCCAAATGTAATCAGTAAGAATACTTGGTAAATGCTCTGGAGTTTTCTTCTGAAGGATATCAGAACAGGACGCAGCCATTAAACCCCAAAAGCTAATTCTGTCATTCAGTGAGATCATTTGCGACCTATGTACTCCATTTTGCCTTGCATCCCTTAATATCACTAAGTAGCAGAAGTCTCATCAACTTCATTGCCAGTTGGCATTTGTGGAGGCAAGTTAAAAGTTTCTGCCACTGTTCAGGTGTAGAAGAGTTACCTAACATTACACCTGTATGGTCCGACTCAAATCTTTTATGTCCTCTCATCCCAGTCTCCTCAATTCGCAGAAATATTTTTTTCTCTCTCTTTCCTATCAGTTTACCTTAATATCCTGAAAACGGTGATATCAACCATCAATCTTCTCAATTCCAGGGAATAGAATCATAGGTTACTTAATCTCTTCTTGTAACTTAACCATTGGAGACTTTGGAGGGAGTGCAGTATAGATTTATCAGAAAGACTGGAGTCTAGTCTTTCTGATAAGTCTATGCTGCACTCTCTCCAAAGTCAACAAATTGCTCCAAAGCCCCATAACTGAACAGAATATTGCAACTGTGATCTAACCAAAACTTTATGCAGCTATATTGTATCTTTGATATCCTCAACTCTGGACTTAGGAATATAAAGTTCAGCGTTCGATTAGCCTTTGGGATTATCTTCTGGAGCTGTTACTGGTTGCCTTACCCAGACACTAATGATTCTTATTTTACATAGGTTCTAATCAGAAAGAACAGATAGCCAAGGGAGTATGTGAAATAGCTTTTAAATAAGCCTCAACAATTATCATTCACATGACAACAATTAAAAAACTTCACCTGCAGTCACTGTAACACAGGATACTATTTTGAGTTTAGCTCGGTGACAGAATAAAAGATTTTACAAGAACCAGTCTGTTGCAATCCCAGCATAAGTATAGATGGCACAATGCCCATTCATGCAGCTGAACTTGGTAAGATGCAAATATAAAGACTTTTAAAAAGCTAGGTTTATTTTAGTTACACAATCCAGATAACTTGGTGATGTGATACAAGAGTTAAATGCTGAAAAGGATGAGATAGGAGCACAATGCATAGTAATTGAGGTGGTCAACAATTAGAGGCTACAGGTACAAGAAAATAAATTTAGAACAGAGGACAGGAGAAACTTCTTCACACAGTTGACAGATTGTAAATGTTAACAGTTGAGGGAGAAATGGTCAATATTCATAATAATATATAGACAGATGAAAGAAAAAAGGTTGAAGGATATCAGAAAACAAATGAACTCTGTTCAAGCTGACAAAAACTGAGCATGCCAAATTGTCTGCTTCTTGATATAACTTCAATCTACTTTTACGATTGATGAAGTAATAGTTAAAATAAGGGAAGAATTTCACAATTTATAACTAACTTGAGAAACCACCTTGGGGAGAAAGCTTGGCATGTGTTGTAAAAATTATTCTGTCTCCATGCCAAATCAAATAAAGTTGATCTACAACTATGGCTTTAAGTTCATGCTCAATGTGAGCCAAAGCCAATACTAATATTGAAGACAAGTTGCATCAAAACAGCCTCATTAATAAATTGCTCGGTTACTAGAAGTTACAATACTAACCCCACTTGTACCTGGGGAGGATCTGAAAAGATACAATACCAATGAAGCAAACCACTAATGCAAGTCTTCCAAACAATTTCAATACTGAGTCATAAGACATCAAAACATACATGGTTCAACAGCAGGATATCTTGAATTTCACATGTAATAGAGCTATTGACTTCAAACAAAATCTTTCAATGTATTTTCACCACTAATTTTTGCGTGTGCCTTCAGACCTAATGAGAAGAATTTTATTTGAAGCAAATTATAACTCTGTACAAAGTAGCCCAGGCACAATATCACCAATGCCCTGTATAACTGTAGTAGGATTTCCCTATTTCTATATATTCCAACCCCCTTATAATAAAGGTCAACGTTCAATTTGCCTACCCACTTGCTTGCTGCTCCTGTATACTGGCTTTTTGTAATTCATCCTTGTACAATTTTTTATTCACCCTGCCAAAGTGGACAGCCCCACATTTTCCCAGGTTATACTTAACCTACATCCAATCGCAGACTCTTTATATCCTCCTCACAACTTACTCTTGTATCATCAACATATTTGGCTGCAACAGTGTTTCCTTTTGAATAAACCATTAATATAGATTGCAAATAGCTGATGAACAAGCACTTGTCCACGCACTGCAGATTGCCAATCTAAATGATCCATGTAAGAGGAGGAAACAATTAATGGGAACCCGAGGAGCAGCATTTTTTTTTAAACATGAAGGATGATATATATGTGGAATGAGGGAGTGGTTGAGGCAGGGACATTGACAACATTTAAGTGGCATTTGGACAGAGGCACAGATAGGGAAGATTTAGACGACATGGGTCAAATGCAGGCAAACAGTGTTAGCTTAGAAGGGCATTTTAGTCGGAATGGACCAGTTCAGGCCAAAGAAAATCTACAGCATGAAAACACACTATAGAACATAGAACATTACAGCACAGAACAGGCCCTTCGGCCTTCGATGTTGCGCCGACCAATATAAAAAGCAATGCCCCTCCAAACTAAACCATTCCCTTCTCTTCCATATACTTATCAACTAACCTCTTAAACGCCACCAAACTTGGCGCATCTACAACTGCTGCAGGCAGGGCATTCCACTCCCGAACCACCCTTTGGGTAAAGAACCTACCTCTGATATCCGTCCTATAACTATCACCCCTTAATTTAAAGCTGTGTCCCCTCGTGCTAGCTTTCTCCATCCGAGGAAAAAGGCTATCACTGTCCAAACTCTGTATGTCCAGACTCTGTTTCCTGTTAGTTAGATAATCTTCTATCCATGCTAATATAATCACCCCAGCATCATAAAACTCATCTTATGCAGCAATCTTTTATGCATTATATCAAATGGTTTGGTCTATATTCATGGGAGTTACAAATGTGAGATGATTTGATTGAGGCAAAAGATTCTGAGGAGGTTTGGCAGGATAGATGCTGAGAGGGTGTTCCTTTCCTCATGGGAAGAGTGAAATGTAGGAGACACCATTTAAAAATAGCTAGCCTTTCATTTATAGATCATAGAATCCTACAGTGCAGGAAACTATTATTCCCATCAAGCCTGCATCCTAGGCCCTATCCGCAGCCCCACGTATTTACACTGCTAATCCCCTGACACTCTGGGGGGGGGGGGTGCAATCTAGCATGGCCAATCAATCTAACCTGTACACCTTTGGACTGTGGGAGAAAACTAAAGTACACAGAAGAAACCCATACAGACAGGGGAGAATGTGCAAACTCCATAGTCACCCAGGTCCTAATGCTGAGGCAGCTGTGCTAACTACCGTGCCACTCCTAAAACAAGAGATAAAGGAATTTCTTCTCTGGGGGTTGCTAGTGTTTGGAATTCTCTTAGAACCATAAAACATTATAGCACACAAATAGGCCTTTTGGCCATTCTTGGCTGTGCCAAACCATTTTTTGCCTAATCCCACTGACCTGCAACTGGAACATATCCCTCCACACTCCTCTCATCCATGTACCTGTCCAAGTTTTTCTTAGATGTTAAAAATGAGCCTGCATTTACCACTTCATCTGGCAGCTCATTCCACACTCCCACCAGTCTGAACCCCCTTCCTAATATTCCCTTCAAACTTTTCCCCCTTCAGCCTTAACCCATGTCCTCTAGTTTTTTTCCTCCCCTAGCCTCACTAGAAAAAGCCTGCTTGCATTCACTCTATAACCATCATAATTTTATACACCTCGATCAAATCTCACCTCATTCTTCTATACTCAGGGAATGAAGTCCAACCTATTCATGGCTCACTTGCTTTACTTCTGCGCTTTTGGGGAATCCATAAATGTCTAAGTTGTGCATGTTGATTGATGTCTTTTATTTTCCTGGTGATTCGGTCCGCCTTGTTGCCCAACACGTGGTGGCTCGTGCAAGTGCTGCTCTTGGATGTTGCTTCGAGAGTTGCCTAGTATTTCACATTATTAATGTACATTTAAACTGGACCATCTGACAGGCAACATGACAGCTCAGTAACGATCACTGTTTGCTGTGCAGATACAAGGATTTGGGCTGGTGTCTGTGGGAGTTTGCACATTCTACCCATGATTGCGTGGGTTTTCTCCAGATGCTCCAGTTTCCTCCCACACTCCAAAAATGTGCTCTTAGGCTGATTGGTGTAACAGATTGTCCCTCAATCTTCCCCGATAAATGTAGACAAAGGTCATAGGTAGAGGAGGGCACTCAATGTTAAAATGGCGGCGCAGGCTCATTGGGACGAATTCTTTGTATTCAATCTTTCTCTGTAACTCAGTTTCTCAAGTCCCAGCAATATCCTTGTAAACCTTCTCTGCACTCTTTCAACCTTATTAATACTCTTCCTATAATGACCTTCCTAGGTGACCAAAACTGTACACAGTACTCTAAATTCGGCCCCCCCAATGTCTTATACAACCTCACCATAACATTCCAACTCTTATACTCAATACTTTGGTTTATAAAGGCCAATGTTCCAAAAGCACTCTTTATGACCCTATCTATCTGTAATGCCAATTTTACAGAATTACGTATCTGTATTCCCAGATGCCTCTGTTCTACTGCATTCTTCAGCGTCCTACCATTTACCACACATGTTCTACCTTGGTTTGTCCTTCCAAAGTGCAATACCCCACACTTGTCTGCATTAAACTCAATCTGCCATCTTTCAGCTCATTTTTCTAGTTGGTCCAAATCCCTCTGCAAGCTTCGAAAACCTTCCTCACTGTCCACTACACCTCCAACCTTTGTATCATCAGCAAATTTGCTGATTCAATTTACCAAATTATCATCCAGATCATTGATATAGAGGACAAACAACAATGGACCCAGCACTGGTCCTTGTGGCACACCACTAGTCACAGACCTCCACTCAGAAGCAATCCTCCACTAATTGGCTTCTTCCATCACTCGACAATCACCGGGCAAGACTGTTCCCTTCCTGTTGGTGAACACTTCAGCGATCACGGAGCATTCAACCTCTGACCTTCAGGAAAGCTTTCTCCTTTGTGACACATGACAGCGCAGAGTTCCGCACACACAAGGACAGTCTCAACTGGAATGTTGGGTTCATGTCGCACTATCAGTAACCCCCATGACTTGCCTGTACTCTCTGGAGAAAATACACATCTCTTTAACCTAAACATAATGCTTTTTCCAATCACGCTGTCGGCATCTTTAAGACTTAAATAGCAGATTAGTTGTATAGACTCACATTCCAATCAGTAATCTATAAACTGTCTGTGCTGTTATACGCTCTATCTGAAGCCAGAACTCTCCACTTACCTGACAAAGGGCAAATCTGAAAGTTTGAGAGTTTATTATTAAATAAATTGGTTGGACTTAAACCTGGTGTTGTCAGACTTGAGAACTGGCTCTATTGAGCCAATGTCTAATTCAATTTACTACCTCTCTGAGTACAACTTGCGACTGAACTCCCCTAATTAATCTCCCATGCGAGACCTTGTCAAAGACCTTACTGAAGTGCATGTAGACAACATCCACTGCCTTCCTTTCATCCACTTTCCTGGTAACCTCCTCAAAAAACTAATAGATTGGTTAAACATGACTTACCATGCACAAAGCCACGTTGGCTCTCCCTAATAAGTCCCTGTCCATCCAAGTATTTGTAAATCTCTTAGTACTCTTTCCAATAATTTACCTACTACTGATGTCAAAATTACCAGCCTGTAATTTCCTAGATTACTTTTTGAGCCTTTTTTAAACAATGGAACAACATTAGATATCCTCCAATCATCTGGCACCTCACTCGTGGATACCGATATTTTAAATGTATCTGCCAGAACCTCTGCAATTTCTACACTAGTCTCCTTCAAAGTCCAAGCGAATATCTGTCCGCTCCTGGGGATTTATCTACTCTGATTTGCCTCAAGACAGCAACCACCTCCTCCCCTTTAATATGTGTAGGTTCCATGACCTCCCCACTTGTTTGTCTTATTATTTCCATAAGCTCCATGCTAGTTTCCTTAATAAATACAGATGCAAAAAACCCATTTAATATCTCCCCCATTTCTTTTGGTTCCATACAAAGCCGACCACACTGATCTTCAAGAGGGCCAACTTTATCCCTTATTATCTTTTTGCTCTTCATATACCTGTAAAAGCTCTCAGGATTATCCTTCACCTTGACTACCACAGCAACCTCATGTCTTCTTTTAGTCCTCCTGATTTCTTTAAGTAGTTCCTTGCACCTTTTATACTCCTCAAACATCTTATTTATTTGTTGCCTATACATGTCATATACCTCTCTCTTCTTATCAGAGCAATATCCCTCAAGAACCAAGGTTCCTTATTCACTTTTGCCTTTAATCCTGACAAGAACATAAACTCTGTACTCTCAAAATGTCTCTTTTGAAGGCCTCTCTCTTATCCATCACATCCTTGCCAGAGAACAGCCTGTCCCAATCCATGATTTTCAGATCTTTTCTCATTTCTTTAAATTTGGCCTTTTTCCAGTTTGGAACCTAACCCGAGGATCAGATCTATCATTATCCATGATCAAGTTGAAACTAATGAACACCAAAGTGTTCCCCTACACACACTTCTGTCACTTGTCCCAATAGGAGATCTAATATTGCATCCACTCCAATTGGCACCTCTATATATTGATTCTGAATTTTCCAACATATTTTACAAACTCTAACACTCAAACAGAGTGAAGCTTGGGTCACTGAATATATTCAAGGCAGAGTTAAACAGATATTAAATTTACAAAATCAAAGACTATATGGGGAATTGGGGGATGCAGAATACCAAGATCACAATCTGATTTGCCATGCAAATATTAAATGGCAGAAGAAATTCAATGGGGAGAATGGCCTTGCTCTGCTCTATATGTAATGATGGTAAGCTCCATTATTCTCTGGCAGAAAACTGGATGTGAGGAATGACAGATCAGTCATGATTTAAGGAATTCCGGAGTAAGCTTGAAGGGCCAAACAGCCTATTCCTGTCTCAATGTCTTAACTATGTGAAGCTAAGTAAGATTTCATTTAGCTGTTGTGTTTGATCTCATTGTGAGCTTCCAGCCATACATGTTCCATCACCAAGATTGCTCCACTTTCAACTCTGATACTGCCTCAGTCATCTGTTGCAGAAACCTTTTCTTTTTGTCAATTCCAGTGCTCACCTGGTCAGTCTCATATCTTCCATTCTTTATCAATGGATTCTCATCCAAAACTCTGCTGCCCATACCAATTCTCAACTATCCTACAGGTGCTTTGGTCCACCTTGTTGTCTAATGAGGGGCATACATGCGATGGGTCGTGAGAGGACTGCTCTTGGACCTTTTTCGAGAGTATCCTACTGCTTCACATCGTTAGTGTATGCTTGACCTGGACCATCTGATGGGCAACACGACAGCGCAGTGACTATCGCTGTGCTATGCAGATACATGGATTTGGGCCTGTGTCTGTGGGAGTTTGCACATTCTCCCCGTGCTTGCGTGGGTTTTCTCCGGGTGCTCCAGTTTCCTCCCACATCCCAAAGATGTGCTCTTAGGCTAACTGGCAAAACAAATTCTCCCTAAATTGTCTCAAATTTGGTTTTTAATCCACAGATCTATAAACATGGACAGGGATCGCGTGTAGAAGTGGGAACATCGGGGTGGCGGTGCGGGCTCGTTGGGCCGAAGGGCCTGTTTCCCATGCTGTTTTGTTCTTTGTTATTCCATTTCTTTACTTACCTGCATTGCTCCCACTGGGTCATCAAAATGCTCAAACCCTCATCCATTTTAAAATAGTTCCAAGATCTCACCATTTCCATTAGTCTATAACCTCTCCCAGTGCCAAAACCTCTGAAATCTCTGCACTCCAATTCTGGCTTCTCAAGCATCTAGGATTTTAATCACTCCACGAATGGCATGTGTACTTCCAGTTGCCTTGGCTCAAGATCTGGAACTCTCTCCCTAAACCTTTTCATAGAACATATAGAACATCACGGTACAAACAGGCCCTTCGGCCCACAAGTTGCGCCGATCACATCCCTACCTACCAGGCCTATCTAAAACCCTCAATCCCATTAATTATGGTGTACTCATCCAGAAGTCTCTTAAAAGACCACAACAAGTTTGCCTCCACCACACCGACGGCAGCCGATTCCACTCACTCACCACCCTGAGTGGGAAACTTACTCCTCTGTACCTACTCAGGGTAGGGGAGCAGTGGCAACTGAACATTCCTGGGTATAAGTGATTCAGGCGTGACAGAGGAGGGTCCAGAAGAGGTGGGGGAGTGGCGTTGTTAGTTAAGGAGAGCATCACGGCAGTGCAGGGGGAGGACAATACAGAGGAGTTAGGAGTGGAGTCGCTGTGGGTGGAGTTGAGGAATAGAAAGGGGGCAATTACTATGCTTGGGGTGTATTATAGGCCATACAGGCAGTTGAAGAAGGCATATGTAAAGACATTTTGGATAGGTGCAGAAAGAACAGAGTCGTTATAGTGGGGGATTTTAATCTCCCTAGGGTGGATTGGAAAGTACCTAGAGCTGGGGGTTTGGATAGGCAGGAATTTGTAAAATGTGTACTGGAAGGATCGTTGGAACAGTATGTGGCTAGCCCGACTAGAGAAGGGGCTATATTGGATTTAGTTCTGAGTAATGAGCCAGGGCAGATGGTTGATGTTGTAGTAGAGGAACATGTGGCTAACAGTGACCACAATTCTATCTACTTTAGGATTCAGATGGAAAAGGATGCTTGTTGCCCTAGGGGCAGGGTGCTGAATTGGGGGAAGGCTAACTACAGTCGGATTAGGCAGGAACTTAGGGAAACTGATTGGGAATGGTTGTTTGAGGGTAAGTTCACGCTAGGCACGTGGGACTCCTTCAAGGGAATACTGAAAATGTTTCAAGATAAGTATGTGCCGGCCAAGAGGAAAGATGTGAAAGGTAGGATTAGAGAGCCGTGGATTACGAGGCATATTGAGGACTTGGTTAGGAAGAAAAGAGAAGCGTATGATAGGTCGAAGCAGCTGGGAACCGAGACAGCATTGAAGGAATATAGAGAGAGTAGGAGGGAGCTCAAACAGGGAGTTAGAAGGGCAAAAAGGGGGCATGAAATGATTTTGGCGGATAGGATTAAGGAAAACCCAAAGGCTTTTTATTCCTATGTTAGGAATAAAAGGGTGGTTAGAGGAAAAATCGGACCTTTTAGGGACAGAGGAGGGGAAGTGTGCTTAGAGCCCGAGGGAATGGCGGAGATCCTGAATGAATACTTTGCGTCGGTATTCACGAAGGAGAGGGGCTTGTTGACAGCTCCTGTCTCTGAGGGAGTTGTGGACCAGTTGAGGGAAATATCCATACCGAGGGAGGAAATGTTAGAGCTTCTAGGTAGCATTAAAACTGATAAATCTCCTGGGCCTGATGGCATTTATCCCAGACTGCTTAGGGAGTTGCGAGGTGAAATTGCTGGGCCTCTGACGCAAATCTTTGTCTCTTCCTTGGACACAGGTGAGGTCCCAGAGGACTGGAGAATAGCTAATGTTGTACCGTTGTTTAAAAAGGGTAGTAGGGATAACCCTAGAAATTATAGGCCGGTGAGTTTGACGTCAGTGGTAGGGAAGCTGTTGCAGGGGATTCTTAGAGATAGGATACATAGGCACTTAGAGCGTTGCGATCTGATTAGGGATATGCAGCATGGATTTGTTAAGGATTTCGTGCCTTACAAATCTGGTAGAATTTTTTGAGGAGGTGACGAAAACAGTGGACAAAGGGCGAGCCGTTGATGTTGTCTATTTGGATTTTAGTAAGGCGTTTGACAAAGTCCCTCATGCAAGGTCAAGGCAAATGGGATACAAGGACAGGTAGCTAGATGGATAAGTAACTGGCTTGGTAATAGGAGACAGAGAGTAATAGTGGAAGGGTGACGCTCTAGCTGGAGGTCGGTCACTAGTGGTGTGCCACAGGGCTCGGTACTGGGACCTCTTCTATTTGTAATATATATAAATGACTTGGAAGAGGGAGTAAGTGGAGTGATCAGCAAGTTTGCAGACGATACAAAGGTGGCTGGACTTGCGGATAGTGAGGAGCATTGTCAGGCGATGCAGCAGGACATAGATAGGCTGGTAGCTTGGGCAGACAGATGGCAGATGGAATTCAATCCTGATAAATGTGAGGTGATGCATTCCGGGAGAAAAAATGTAGGGGGGAGGTATATGATAAAGGGTAGACCTATTAAGAGTATAGAAAAGCAGAGGGACCTGGGAGTGCAGGTGAACAAGTCTCTGAAGGTGGCAGAGCAAGTGGAGAAGGTTGTGAAGAAAGCATATAGTATGCTAGCCTTTATAGGAAGGGGTATAAAGTACAAGAGCTGGCCTTTAATGTTGCAGTTGTATAAAACGCTGGTTAGACCTCATTTGGAATACTGCGTCCAGTTCTGGTCGCCTTACTACCGGAAGGACGTGGAGACTCTGGAAAGAGTGCAGAAGAGGTTTACCAGGATGCTGCCTGGTATGGAAGGTCTGAGTTACGAGGAGAGGTTCAGCAAATTGGAACTGTTTTGCTGAGAAAGACATAGACTTAGAGGAGATCTATTAGAGGTGTACAAGATTATGAGGGGTATAGATAGAGTAAACAGAGTTAAGCTTTTTCCTAGGATGGACTCAAATAGCACGAGGGGTTACGGGCTTAGGGTGAGGGGGGTAAGGTATAATTTGGATGCTAGAGGGAGTTTTTTTTCCACACAGAGGGTGGTGGGGGTATGGAATGCACTGCCAAGTAAAGTGGAGGCAGGTACTCTGGAGTTATTTAAGAAATACTTAGATGGGCACATGAACAGAATGGGAATGGAGGGATATAGAAAACTGATTTAAAATAGGAATCATGAGCCTTGGGAATCCCTGGGAAGTGTGTAAATAGATGATGATATTGATGTACTTGTTTTTATCCTACAGGTGCTTTGGTCCACCTTGTTGTCTAACGAGGGCCATACACGCGATGGGTCGTGAGAGGGCTGCTCTTGGATTTTTTTCGAGAGTATCCTATTGCTTCACGTCGTTAGTGTACGCTTGACCTGGACCATTTGATGGGCAACACGACAGCTCAGTGCCTATCGCTGTGCTGTGCAGATACATGGATTTGGGCCTGTGTCTGTGGGAGTTTGCGCATTCTCCCCGTGCTTGCGTGGGTTTTCTCCGGGTGCTCCGGTTTCCTCCCACATCCCAAAGATGTGCTCTTAGGCTAATTGGCAAAACAAATTCTCCCTAAATTGGCTCAAATTTTGTTTTTAATCCATAGATCTATAAACATGGACAGGGATCGCGGGTAGAGATGGGAACATCGGGGTGGCGGCGTGGGCCCGTTGGGCCGAAGGGCCTGTTTCCTGTGCTGTTTTGTTCTTTGTACTCCGCAGCACCTTAAACCTGTGTCCTCTTGTAGGGTCATTTCAGCCCCGGAAAATAGCCTCTGAAAATCCACCCTATCCATACCTCTCAACATCTTATGAGCCTCTGTCAGATCGCCTCTCATCCTTCATCTCTTCAGGGAGAAAACACCTAGCTCCCTCAACCTATCCTCATAAGGCATGCCACCCAACCCAGACAACATCCTTGTAAATCTCCTCTGCACCCTTTCAATAGTTTCCACAGGCTTCTTGCACCAGAACTGTGCACAGTACTCCAAGTGAGGTCTGACAAGGGTCTTATAAAGTTGCAGCAATAAGCAGCATTGCAGCAGTTTTGATTTCCTAGACTTCAAAGAAGCTCTTTAAAATCAATTCCTTTCGCTAATCTTTTGATAACCTAAATATCCTGTATGGCTTTGTGTTAGAAATGTAATTGATAATGGCTCCAAGTGCTTTGGGAGGTTTTACTACATGAAAGGCACTACATAATTAATTTTCTGCAATCTCAGCAGTGATCATTTGGAATGCTACTTCTTACCTTTAGTCAGTCTTTAACCCATGTCACTTCTATTTTGGAGCCAGTTTATTATGCACCCTGCTCCTTGTCCTAACCTTCATTTTAAGTTTAGCACATGTATTTACATTTCATTAGTGTTTGTTAAGCAAAACCTGCCCTCCTGAAATCCATCATGGCTATTTTTATATTTTTAGTTCCTAGATTTTTATCTACTCAATCTGTAAGGATCCTGCCATCATTTCAAGCACCTTTTAAAATACAAGAATGTATATGTTGCAAAGAAGTGTTTAACTTTAAATACTCACTTCAAGCTCACCTTGAATTCATATCAATGAGAAACCTTACAAATGCTCACAACATGACTACGCCAGCACGATTAGGACCAACCATGCCATCATTTAGTAAAATTTCATTGTTTAATCCATTTATTTGTATGTAATAATACAAATGGAACTCCGATTTTACGCACCCCGATTTAGTGTGAAATTGGATATGACGCGATATGACAAGACAGACACTATTTTTTTTTGCTCTTTCTGGTTTACTGATTCAGCACGACCCTGATAACATTTTATGGCCCCCAACCGAGTACAATGGGGCTGCACTGTACATTTGATATCTTTCCCCTAACCTCAAAACATCTGGATGATATCTGTCAGGATCATTGGTTTTATTCTAAATTTGGTTTGATTATCAGTTATACCCACTTCCCTTTAAGTGCCTTTTTTAGAAAATCTCATTAATATCTTTCTGATCATGCTAACATTTAGCATAAAAACCAAGGCAAAGTAATTGTTTACTATTTCTGCCATTCCATTATCTGCAAGCCTACTAATCCCTCAGCAGCCATATCCCTCTCCTGACTTTTCATTATTTACCGAACTGCAGAATTCAATTTGTTTTTGCATTCCCTGATAATACTTTTAAGTTTCTTTGCTTCAATTGCATTGTGTTCCCTACTGTCATCCTCATTTGTGCACTTAGTGCATGCCTTTTTTGCTTCAGTTCTACCATAATGTATTTCATACAATCAGAATTGTTATGAGGCTGAAGGAGGCCATTCAGCCCATTGTATCTTCACCAGCTCTTCAAATGAGCACTATGGTTTCATATTATCCCCTTTGCTTTTTCCCTGTATTCCTGTAGGTTATTTCTATTTAAATAAACACCTAATGCCCTCCTGAATGTCTTGATTGAACGTGTCTCCATTACAGCTCCAGGCAGTGCGTTCTAGGCCTCAACCACTTGCTATGTGAAGAAGTTTTTCCTCTCATTTGCTTCTTTTGAAGATCACTTTATATACGTGCTCTCTCATTTTTGATCCTTTTACAAGGGACTTTCTCCCTATCCACTCTGTCCATCTGCTCATGATTTTGAGCAGCTCAACCAAATCTCCTCAGCTGCCATCTCTCCAAGCAGAACAGTCCCAACCCCTCTAATCTATTGTCATAACTGAAGTTTAACATCTTTGCAACCACTGTAAACCTCTTCTAAATTTCTCCGCATCGAATTCACATCCTTCCCATAGCATGGCACCCAGAACAATACATAACAGTCCAGATAAGGTCTAACGAATGTCTTATTTCAACTCAGCATAGCCTCCCTGCTCTTGTGCCTATACTCCAATTAAAACGCAAGGTATTATATACTTTATTAACTGCTCTCTCCACTTGCCCTGCCACCTTCAATGATCTATGCAAATATACATCCAGGTCCCTCTGCTCACCCCTTTAAGAAATTTATTCTTTATATTGTCTCTCCATATAGAACATAGAACAATACAGCACAGAACAGGCCCTTCGGCCTTCGATGTTGTGCCGACCAAAATAAAAAGCAATGCCCCTCCAAACTAAACCATTCCCTTCTCTTCCATATACTTATCAATTAACCTCTTAAACGCCACCAAACTTGGCGCATCTACAACAGCTGCAGGCAGGGCATTCCACTCCCTAATCACTCTTTGAGTAAAGAACCTACCTCTGATATCCGTCCTATAACTCATACCCCTTAATTTAAAGCTGTGTCCCCTCGTGCTAGCATTCTCCATCCTAGGAAAAAGGCTATCACTGTCCACCCTATCTAAACCTCTAATCATCTTATATGCTTCAATAAGATCCCCTCTTAGCCGCCTCCTTTCTAACGAAAACAACCTCAAATCCTTCAACCTCTCTTCATAGGACCTGCCCTCCATACCAGGCAACATCCTGGTAAACCTCCTCTGTACCCTCTCCAATGCCTCCACATCTTTCTTATAATGTGGGGACCAGAACTGCACACAATACTCCAAGTGCGGCCGCACTAGAGTTTTGTACAGTTGCAACATGATGCTGCGGCTCCAAAATTCAATCCCCCTACCAATAAAAGCTAAGACTCCATATGCCTTCTTAACAACTTTATCCACTTGACTGCCTACTTTCAGGGATCTATTGACACATACACCAAGATCCTTCTGTTCCTCAACACTATTAAGAGCCCTACCATTAGCCCTATACTCTACACATTTATTGTTCCTGCCAAAGTGCATTACCTCACACTTTTCCACATTAAACTCCATTTGCCACCTCTCGGCCCAGCTCTGCAACTTGTCCAAGTCACTCTGTAAACTAAAACACCCCTCTTCACTATCTACCACTCCACCAACTTTAGTATCATCTGCAAATTTACTGATCCATCCCTCAATACCCTCATCCAGATCATTTATAAAAATTACAAACAGCAGGGGCCCCAAAACAGACCCCTGAGGCACACCACTCGTCACCGAACTCCACGATGAATATCTCCCATCAACCACCACCCTCTGTCTTCTATCTGCCAGCCAATTCCTAATCCAATTAGCTAAATCACCCTCTATTCCACACATCTGCATTTTCTGTAGAAGTCTTCCATGGGCCACCTTATCAAACGCCTTACTAAAGTCCATATATACTACATCAACCGCCTTACCCCCATCCACCTCTCTGGTCACTTTCTCAAAAAACTCAATGAGGTTAGTAAGGCATGACCTACCCTTCACGAAACCATGCTGACTGTCCCCAATCAATTCATTTCTCTCTAAATAACTATAAATCCTATCCCTAATAATTCTCTCCATTACCTTGCCCACAACAGAAGTAAGACTCACTGGCCTATAATTCCCTGGAAGGTCTCTCTTCCCCTTCTTAAACAATGGGACCACATTCGCTATCCTCCAGTCCTCCGGAACCACACCCGTAACCAACGAGGACCTGAGGATCAGAGCCAGAGGCTCTGCAATCTCCTCTCTTGCCTCCCAGAGAATTCTAGGGTAAATCCCGTCCGGCCCAGGGGACTTATCCAACTTCAAACCCTTGAGAATTTCTAACACATCCTCCCTATCCACTACAATACTCCCCAATTTGCAACCCTGTACCTCAGTGCTCTCCATAGCTACATTTCCAGCACTCTGCGTGAATACCAAAGAGAAATATTTATTCAGTGCCTCACCAATCTCTTCAGGCTCCATGCACAACTTCCCACTGCTGTCTATGACTGGCCCTAATCTTGCCCTAAGGGCAAGATATTCTTCCTGCATTATCTTGCACCTCTCTGCATTGAACTTCATCTGCTACCTATTTGTCCACTCCACCTAGTTGTCTACGTCCTTTTGAAATTCTGTAGTGTCAACCTCACAGGTTACAATATTTCCAAGTATCGTCTTATCCACAAACTTTGAAATTTCCCTCAACACCAAGACCTAGATCAGTGCCATGAAAAAGACACCAATACCAACCCCTGGAAACACCAATATAAACCTGGGTTCGATTCCCGGCTCAGGTCACTGTCTATGTGGAGTTTTCACATTCTCCTCGTGACTGTGGGGGTTTCCTCTGGGTACTCCAGTTTCCTCCCACAATCCAAAGATGTGCAAGTTAGGTTGACTGGCTATGCTAAGAAATTGCCCCTTAGTGTCCATGGATGCGTAGGTTAGAGGGATTAGTGGGTATAATATGTAGTGATATGGGGGTAGGCCTGGGTGGGATTGTGTTCAGTGCAGACTCGATGGGCCAAATGGCCTCTTTCTGCACTGTAGGGTTGTATATGATTCTATATATGTCACAACTGGCTGATGTTCCTTACTTTATGTGAATATATTTCCTGGACTCGTCACAGATGCTTCCCACCTGCTTCTATTCATTTGCTTGTGGGTAAAATTTTTCAATTTTTCTTCTCCAGTTCTGTTCTCCTCCCTTGAAGTCAGCTTTTACCCAGTGTATTACGTTGGGCTTTGCCTTAAGTTCTTTTAAATCTAATTCCGATCTATAACATTATCATTTTATTACAGCTATTCCCCTAGCTTATGCTTCTCGTCTGAGAATATCATAGCTGCACTGCAGGAGGACACCTCGGAGAACTCTTATAGCGAAACAATATGGGTAGAGCTCAGGAATAGGAAGGGTGTAGTCAGAACGTTGGGGGTTTACGATAGGCCGCCCAACTGCCAGTGGGAGACAGAGGAACAGATATGTAGGCAGATTTTGGCAAGGTGTAAAAGCACCAGGGTTGTTGTGGTGGGAGATTTTAACTTCCTTTATATTGACTGGGACTCACTTAGTGCTAGGGATGTGCATGGGACAGAGTGTGTAAGGAGCATCCAGGAGAGCTTCTTGGAACAGTACAAAGATAGTCCAAGTAGGGAAGGGGCCATACTGCACCTGATATTGTGGAATGAGCCCGGCCAGGTGGTCGACGTTTCAGCAAGGGAGCAATTAGGGAACAGTGAGAACAATTCAATAAGCTTTAAGCTACTGATTGATAAGTGTAATTCTCAAGTTAAGGTGCTAAATTGGGGGAGGGCTAATCACAACAATGCTAGGCAGGAACTGAAGAATATAGATGAGAAGAGCAAATCAATGTCTGGCACGTGGGAGACTTTCAAGTACAAATTGATAGGGATTCAGGAACGGCATGTTAGGATAAAGGATACATATGGCAAGTTTTGAGAACTTTGGATAACAAGAGATATTGAGAGCCGAATCAAGAGAAAAATAGGAACCATTTGTTAAGGCTAGAAGACTGGAAACATGTGAAGCAAGTGTGGAATACAAGGGAAGTATAAAGAAACGTAAGCAAGGAGTAATGAGAGCTAAAAGGGATCACAAAATCATTGGCCAGCAGCATTAAGGAAAATCCCAAGGCTTTTTACACATAAGTGGACCAACCCTGTCACTATAAGTGTAGGAGAGGGAATCTATGCATGGAGCTAGAGCAAATTGACAAGGTATTGGGTTAGTACTTTGCGTCAGTATTCACTAAAGAGAAGAGTTTGGTGAATGATGAACCTGGGAAAGAGTGTGTAGATAATTTGAGTCATATTGAGATTAAAAAGGTGATGGTATTGGGGTTCTTGAGAAACATTATAGTAAACAAGTCCCTAGGGCCTGATGGGATATCACCTAGAACACTGAAAGAGGCAAGGGACGAAATTGCTGGGGCCTTGAGAGAAAACTTTGTATCCTTACTGGCTGTAGGGGAGGTCCCAGAAGATTGAAGAGTAGCCAAAATTGTTTCTTTGTTTAAGGGTAGCAAGAATAATCCATGTAATTACAAGCCGGTAAGCCTGACACCAGTGTTAAGAAAATTATTGGAGGGGATTCTTGGAAATAAGTGGACATGTTAGCAACAGGCAACATGGTTTTGTGAAAGGGAGGTCGTGTCTCACTAACTTGATTGGGTTTTTCGAGGAAGTAACAAAGATGATTCATAAGGCTAGGGCAGTGAATGTTGTCTACATGGATTCCAGTAAGGCCTTTAACAAGTCCCTTGTGACAGACTAGTACAGAAGGTGAGGTCACATGGGATCAGAAGTAAGCTGGCAAGATGGACACAGAACTGGCTTGGTTAAGGAAGACAGGGGTTAGCAATGGAAGGTGCATTTCTGAATGGAGAATTGTGACAAGTGGCATTCCTCAGGGATCAGTGCTGGGACCTTTGTTGTTTGTATATAAATGATTTGGAGAAAAATGCAACTGATTTGATTAGTAAATTTGCCGGACCTTAGTAAGGTTGGTGGATTTGCAGATAGCGATGAGGATCAGAGGATACAGCATCTCAATTGGAGACTTGGGTGGAGAGATGGCAATTGAAGTTTAATCCAGACAAATGTGAGGTAATGCATTTTGGAAGGTCTGATACAGATAGCAAATATACAGTAAATGGCAAAACCCTTGAGTATTGATTGGCAGCGGGATCTGGGTGTACAGGTCCTTGAAAGTGGCTACGCAGATGGAAAAGGTCATCAACAAGGCATACAGCATGCCTTCATCAGCCAGGGCACTGAGCTTAAAAATAGATAGATCATGTTGCAACTTTACAGAACTTTAGTTAGGCTGCACTTGCAACAGTGTTCAATTCTGGTCACCATACTACTAGAACGATATGGAGACTTTGGAGAAAGTACAGAAAAGATTGAATCAGTATGTTGCCTGGTATGGAACACATTAGCTACAAGGAGAGGTTGGAGAAACTTAGTTTGTTCTCATTGGAACAATGGAAGTTGAGAGGCGATCTGAAAGAAGTCTACAAGATTATGAGGAGCATGGACAGAGTGGATAGTCAGAGGCTTTTCCCACCTTTTTAATCTCAATATGACTCAAATTATCTACACATTCTTTCCCAAGCTCATCATTCACCAAACTCTTCTCTTTAGTGAGTACTGACGCAAAGTACTAACCTAATACCTTGTCAATTTGCTCTAGCTCCATGCATAGATTCCCTCTCCTACACTTAAGTGGGCCAACCCTGTCACTATATGTGTAAAAAGCCTTGGGATTTTCCTTAATGCTGCTGGCCAATGATTTTGTGATCCTTTTAGCTCTCATTACTCCTTGCTTATGTTTCTTTATATTTTCCTTGTATTCCACACTTGCTTCACATGTTTCCAGTCTCCTAGCCTTAACAAACGGTTCCTTTTTTTTTCCAATTACTAGGGGCATAAGTTTAAGGTGCAAGCAGCAAGGTTTAAAAGGAGATGTACAAGGCAAGTTTTTTTTAAACACAAAGGATGGTGAGTGCCTGGAACTTGCTACTACAGGAAATATTGAAGTAAATGCAATAGTAACTTGTAAAGGGGCATCTTGACAAACACATGACTAGAATGCAAATAAAAGGGATATGATCCACAGAAGGTTTGGGGTTTTAGTTCAGTCGGGCAGCATGGTCAGTGCAGGCTTGAAAGGCCGAAGGATCTGTTCAATCACTCTAATTTTCTTCTATTCTTTTTAGACGGCAACAATCTCATGCCCTTCCATTTATCTAAATTTTTTAGATCTTCTGGAACTACTGTAAACTGATTACACGATTTCATGAAGAAAGGTTTATTCTAGTGACTTAAAAGGAAAAATCTACCACCCTTACCTTTAAATTTCAAAGCAATCTGTCTCAATAACTTGCTCTGGGCTAGAGGAGAGTACAGAGAGAGATGTGCTCTTAGGCTAATTGGCAAAACAAATTCTCCCTAAATTGTCTCAAATTTGGTTTTTAATCCATAGATCTATAAACATGGACAGGGATCACAGGTAGACGTGGGAACATCGGGGTGGCAGCGCGGGCTTATGGGCCGAAGGGCCTGTTTCCTGTGCTGTTTTGTTCTTTGTTCTTTGAAAGACAAAACAACGTTGGGCTGGAAGACAGTATAGAGAAAAGGAAGTGTTGTGAAGTTGGTGTTCGTAAAATTATCTGATATAAAGTGCTTTTTAGAAATTAAAAAAATACATATAGTGCCCAAAATGAAACATCCGTTGCCTTGACTTTCAGACATTTGGAATTAAGCCTATCAATTTGAATTAGGCACTTAGATACCAAAGGCCTATTAAATTTAAAAGTGTTGGCAACTTAGAACCAATCATTGTGGGGGATACTGATATGTCATCACATAAAGGAAGGGGGACAGTACGACAGAAGCAGAGAGCAACTGCTATCTGCCACAGCTCCTAGCTTTTAGCTCAAAACCTCATCTAGATAGAAAGAAGAAAGTAATTCCAGATAGAAGAGTCAATAGAAAAGACCCAAAATATTCCCCAAGATGCCAAACCTGATTATAATTCAGAGTGTGACTAAAGATTATTTTTGTCAATGGGTGGGCATTGTATTTATTTGAACAGCATTCCATTAGAATTTGTTTTATTTGGTTTGTTAATAGTTTAGTTAACTTGTTCACTGTTAGATGGATAAAGTGTTACTTGTTGATTTTAGAGTTTGTGTGTCAGGGAATTATTTTGATTTAACTATAAAGTTGCTGAAGAGCAGATCACTTTTACAGAGGTACTCCTCTTTGACCACTCAGGTACTAGTTCTCAGAAGAGGGGATCCACTTCCGCTTCATAACAGAAAGACAAAGCCAAGGAGAGCTGGCAAAGGGTATAGAGAAAAGAAAGAAAGGATAAAGCCAAAGAGGGCTGGAAGAGAAGACCGTAAGGGGGAAAGGTGAATCATGGAGGAGGAGACAGAGAGAGAGATAGACAAAACCATAGAAATATAGAAGAGGGTACCGAGTAAGGGATGGACAAAGAGATGCAAGGCCGGAGAGGTCAAAGAGAGGAAAGGGTAGACTTAGGAGGGATCTGAATAAGAGGATAAAAATTTCAAAACTGGTGTTGCTGAATTGGAGCAATTCATTCCTCACCACTTGATATCTCTGAATTCTTTACAGTCAACCCTCCATCAGGTTGCAAGCAGCCCCTAGCAATTACTTCTATATTCAAAAGGTAAAATGCATTACATAATTTGAAAAAAGGATACAATTCCGCGTAAGAGGGAACACACACAACTTTCTTTGAATATTCCACAGGGCAGTACAGCTTGTTTAGCTGCTCTTCATACATCGCTAGTGCTTCTGTCAAATTTGCACAATTACCCTACAGGGAAAAAAAAACGAGAATGCAGGAGTTATTCATCAATTTTTTTTCAGGGTTTTTTTTTAAACTTACTTTTACATTTCTTAATCTGATTTTTTGATGGCCAATTACTGACCTGTAGGAAGGCTTATCCACAAGAAACAGGTAGCAACATCTAAATCGATAAGGCAGGTAATTTGACATTACCCAACTGGAAGAACAAATGATCTCTATGCTGGCAGCTCTCCACTCAATCATACCAGTCATTTAATGAGCTCCAGTTTCAAATCTCAAAAGGAAAATACTTTATGGACATATGCAACACGACTGAGATGCACGTAAAGGAAATGTAATGCGCTAGTGAGTGATAATAAGGCCCAACAATTGTGAGCAAGTTAAAGAAGTTCTATTACAAGACTAATTAGAAGATTTGCTTCAAACACCAATACCCCTATTTCACGGACTAGAAAATCAATGCAAATGAGGCACACTGACCATCTTCCGCCACCGCTCCCTCACACAAATCCCAGAGGGATTCACCAGTTTACACAACTCACATAGCAGGAGCACTACCTTGTAAAATACACTCAATGGTCTCTATCACACAATTATTGCACAATTTCCTACATATCTCCCTCATGCTCACTTTACCACGCATACAGAAGCGCAACAATCTATTCTCTAAAATAATTTCCCAGCCTATATACTGGAGGTCGTTCGTAATCTAAAGGAGAATATAGAAACTTGAGATGAACACTGATAAAACCATAGAATCTCTTCAGTGTAGGAGAGCTTTCAACCCATCGCATCTGTGCCAATTTTTTGAAAGCCCTTCCCCACAACCCCACATTTTAGCATGGCCAGTCCATCTAATCTATATTACATTTGAGCTGTGGGAGGAAACTGAGGCACCCAAATGAAACCCATGCATGCATGATGAGAACATGTAAACCCAACACTCCACACTAAAAGCTGGAATCAAACCAAGTCCCCGCTGCTGGGAGACAGCAGTGCAAAGATTGTGCCACCATGCCATCCAATCAAACAAATCTAATTAAATCTAAAAATGGGATGTGAATGAACTGATTGTCATACAAGCAAATTAATACAGTCACTTGGTAAGAGAGAACTCGAATATTGCTGATGAAAGAGACAGGTTGGCAAAGCTTTTTAATCCTGCACTCATCAAGATAAAATAAGGCAAATTTTAAACACTCAACATTTTATACAAGTGGAATTAAGAGTCCACAAAACAAGACCCCTTTTCTACTACAGTATAAATTATGATCCTTGGAAATTTGGCATACTTGTGTTTGTCTTAATGTCTGCAGGATGAAATGTTTTGACAATGTCTCTCTTTCCAGCAATATTCAAGTTAACACAGTGACAGAGATTTATCTTATCTGCCTTCTTATAGGATAAACATCTATCATTTTGATCTATTCAGTGCATTAGATACAGCCACTGAGACAACACCCACCAATATCATAACGTGTAGTTTGTACTATTCTTGCCTTTAGCTAGATAAACATTTATCTCACTTATACATAGAACATTACAGCGCAGAACAGGCCCTTCGCCCCTCGATGTTGCGCCGACCAATTAAGAAAAAGCAATGACCCTCTAACCTAAACCATTCCCTTTTCATCCATAAACCTATCCACGGACCTCTTAAATGCCCCCAAGCTTGGCGCATCTACAACTGCAGCAGGCAGGGCATTCCATACCCTTACCATCCTCTGGGTAAAGAACCTACCTCTGACATCCGTCCTATAACTACCACCCCTTAATTTAAAGCTATGTCCCCTCGTGCGAGCTTTCTCCATCCTAGGAAAAAGGCTATCACTGTCCACCCTATCTAAACCTCTAATCATCTTATATGTTTCAATAAGGTCTCCTCTTAACCGCCTTCTTTCTAACGAAAACAACCTCCAATCCCTCAGCCTCTCTTCATAAGACCTGCCCTCCATACCAGGCAACATCCTGGTAAACCTCCTCTGTACCCTCTCCAATGCCTCCACATCTTTCTTATTATGCGGGGACCAGAACTGCACACAATACTCCAAGTGCGGCCGCACTAGAGTTTTGTACAGTTGCAACGTGACGTTGCGGCTCCGAAATTCAATCCCCCTACCAATAAAAGCTAAGACTCCATATGCCTACTTAACAACTTTATCCACTTGACTGCCTACTTTCAGGGATCTATTGACACATACACCAAGATCCTTCTGTTCCTCAACACTATTAAGAGCCCGACCATTAGCCCTATACTCTACACATTTATTGTTCCTGCCAAAGTGCATTACCTCACACTTTTCCACATTAAACTCCATTTGCCACCTCTCGGCCCAGCTCTGCAACTTGTCCAAGTCCCTCTGCAAACTATAACACCCCTCTTCACTATCCACCACTCCTCCGACTTTGGTGTCATCCGCAAATTTACTAATGAGGGTATAGAAGGATGCTTCTATACCCTCATCCAGATCATTTATAAAAATTACAAACAGCAGTGGCCCCAAAACAGATCCCTGAGGTACACCACTTGTAACCGAACTCCACGATGAATAATTCCTATCAACCACCACCCTCTGTCTTCTATCAGCTAGCCAATTCCTAATCCAATTAGCTAAATCACCCTCAATCCCATACATCTGCATTTTCTGCAGAAGCCTTCCATAGGCCACCTTATTGAACGCCTTACTAAAGTCCATATATACCACATCAACTGCCTTACCCCCCATCCACCTCTTTGGTCACTTTTTCAAAAAACTCAATAAGGTTAGTAAGGCACGACCTACCCTTCACAAAACCATGCTGACTATCCCAAATCAATTCATTTCTCTCTAAATAACTATAAATCCTATCCCTAATAATTCTCTCCAATACTTTGCCCAAAACAGAAGTAAGACTCACTGGCCTATAATTCCCTGGAAGGTCTCTCTTCCCCTTCTTGAACAATGGGACCACATTCGCTATCCTCCAGTCCTCCGGAACCACACCCATAACCAACGACGACCTGAAGATCAGAGCCAGAGGCTCCGCAATCGCCTCTCTTGCCTCCCAGAGAATCCTAGGGTAAATCCCATCCGGCCCAGGGGACTTATCTATTTTCAAACCCTCAAGAATATCTAACACCTCCTCCTTATCTACTTCAATACTTTCCAGTTTACAACCCTGTAACCCAGTGTTCTCCACAACTACATTTACGTCTCCCAACGTGAATACCGAAGAGAAATATTTGTTCAGTGCCTCTCCAATCTCTTCAGGCTTCACGCATAGCTTCCCACTGCTGTCTCTGACCGGCCCTAATCTTGCCCTAACCAATCTTCTATTCTTAACATATCTAAAGAAAGCTTTAGGATTCTCCTTGATTCTATCAGCCAAAGTCTTCTCATGTCCTCTTTTAGCTCTTCTTAACTCACTGTTTAGCTCCTTCCTGGCTAATCTATAACTTTCCAGTGCACTAACTGCGCCTTCAAGCCTCATCCTGACATAAGCCTCCTTTTTCCTTTTAACTAGCGAATTAACTTTTTTAGTACACCACGGTTCCCTTACTCGACCATCTCCTCCTTGCCTGACAGGGACATACTTATCAAGGACTCGCAGTAGCTGTTCCTTGAATAAGCTCCACATTTCAGATGTTCCCTGCCCCTGTAGTTTCCTAGTCCAACCTATGCACCCTAATTCTCTCCTAATAGCCTCATAATTACCATTCCCCCAGCTATAACTACTGCCCCCAGGTTCATGCCTATCCCTTTCCATCACGAAGGTGAACGTAACCGAATTGTGGTCACTATCACCAAAATGCTCACCTACTTCCAAGTCTAACACCTCAGCACCAAGTCTAACAGCACCTCAGTATCCCTACCAGAGCATCCCAAAGTGCTTTACAGCCGAAAAAGTACTTTTGAAATGTCATCGCTGATGTAATGCAGGAAGTTAGGCACACAAGGCCCCAATCCAGAGAATGGTATTGAGGAAAACCACCCTGCTCGTCTATAGTTCAATGGACTCTTTCAAGTCTTCCAGGCAGGCAGACAGGCCTTGATTTTCAAACACTTCGCAAAATGGGAAGGAAATAAAAAATCATAATTATTATAATAATAGAAGCTATGTATTTATGAACATACTAAGATATTAAAGAAAACAACCACATGATATAAACCTGATTTGTTGAGAATGTTTGATTGTATATCACAAGATGTTTTGCTCAATATTACTGTATGGGCTGGTTGCCACCTGGTGCACATTACCAGTAATGCATTAAATGGCTTCTGTAGAGCCCTCAGTTAAAAGCTATGCTCATAGCTACCACAATTTCAGAAGATGCACTCGTCATACATGCAGTGACAGTGTCTGCCAGCGACACAGCTGTCTCTGCAAAAAGCATGGTTTTGAATGCCAGCCAATTGCTGCCCCATTCCCAACCTTGTCATCTCACTTGCTGCCCTGCATGTTGCCTTAACTGGGTCTTGCTCACTGCCCTGCTCACCATCCTACTCCCAAACCTTGTGCCCTTGCTTCCTCACTTCTCATGCAAAATGACAAGCAGGATTGGCGAGGGATGGGTACCATGAACAGTACAGTAGCCACAACAGTGGCACTGTTTCAGTGCAGAGGCAGGAAAACTAAAGCTATGTAAAAACTTTTTCTAAATGGACTTATAAACTTAAAGGAAATCTTGCAAGGACATAACATAGATCAGTGTCTCCCACTATAGATAGAATTAAAGAAAAACTCAAAACTCTAGGTAATTTCTCCTTAGATCTGCAGTTCTCAGTATTCTAGTGGTACACTAACTCCTCTGATGACTGCCAATTGAAACTAGAAGCCCTTGGTGTGTCAAAGTCACAGTGATAAACTACAGCCCACTAATGTGGAAAAATCAAAAACTTCTAACAAAACATAAATCAATGCATGAAAGATCATTAGTGTTCCCAGTTAGAAGGACAGATCATTGGTGTCTGGCTACACACCATAATCATCATCTCAGTAACATACACTGTCAGTATCAACATCCATGTTCTGTTACTTAAACGATCCAGAGATGAGAGAAAAGGAGTAAAAAAAAGTCGTAATTCTTTGGTTAAAAAGTGAAACTGATATGGTAATTAAAAACTACGTTAAAAGGTAGTGAGAGAAATAAATCTGTCCCAGAGCATACCTTCAAGACCCTTTGCTACCAAAGTACTGCGTTGAAAGGTATATGCTAGTGAGGTTGACCACTCGAGAACATATTCTTACAAAGAACAAAACAGCACGGGAAACAGGCCCTTCGGCCCAACGAGCCCGCGCTGCCACCCCGATGTTCCCACCTCTACCCGCAATCCCTGTCCATGTTTATAGATCTATGGATTAAAAACAAAATTTGAGACACTTTAAGGAGAATTTGTTTTGCCAATTAGCCTAAGAGCACATCTTTGGGATGTGGGAGGAAACCAGAGCGCCCGGAGAAAACCCACGCAAGCACAGGGAGAATGCACAAACTCCCACAGACACAGGCCCAAATCCATGTATCTGCACAACACAGCGATAGTCACTGAGCTGTCGTGTTGCCCATCAAAAGGTCCAGGTCAAGCGTACACTAACGATGTGAAGCACAAGGATACTCTTGAAAAAAAATCCAAGAGCAGCCCTCTCACGACCCATCGCGTGTATGCCCCTTGTTAGACAACAAGGTGGACCAAAGCACCTGTAGGATAAAAATCTGCCTCCACCACTTTACTTGGCAGTGCATTCCATATCCCCACCACCCTCTGCGTGAAAAAACTCCCTCTAGCATCCAAATTATACCTTACCCCCCTCAGCCTAAGCTCATGACCCCTTATGCTATTCGAGTCCATCCTAGGAAAAAGCTTAACCCTGTTTAGAACATAGAACATTACAGCACAGAACAGGCCCTTCGGGCTTCGATGTTGTGCCGACCAAAATAAAAAGCAATGCCCCTCCAAACTAAACCATTCCCTTCTCTTCCATATACTTATCAATTAACCTCTTAGACGCCACCAAACTTGGCGCATCTACAACAGCTGCAGGCAGGGCATTCCACTCCCTAATCACTCTTTGAGTAAAGAACCTACCTCTGATATCCGTCCTATAACTCATACACCTTAATTTAAAGCTGTGTCCCCTCGTGCTAGCTTTCTCCATCCTAGGAAAAAGGTTATCACTGTCCACCCTATCTAAACCTCTAATCATCTTATATGTTTCGATAAGGTCCCCTCTTAGCCGCCTCCTCTCTAACGAAAACAACCTCAAATCCCTCAGCCTCTCTTCATAAGACCTGCCCTCCATACCAGGCAACATCCTGGTAAACCTTCTCTGTACCCTCTCCAATGCCTCCACATCTTTCTTATTATGTGGGGACCAGAACTGCACACAATACTCCAAGTGCGGCCGCACTAGAGTTTTGTACAGTTGCAACATGATGCTGCGGCTCCTAAATTCAATCCCCCTACAATAAAAGCTAAGACTCCATATGCCTTCTTAACAACTTTATCCACTTGACTGCCTACTTTCAGGGATCTATTGACACATACACCAAGATCCTTCTGTTCCGCAACACTATTAAGAGCCCTACCATTAGCCCTATACTCTACACATTTATTGTTCCTGCCAAAGTGCATTACATCACACTTTTCCACATTAAACTCCATTTGCCACCTCTCGGCCCAGCTCTGCAACTTGTCCAAGTCACTCTGTAAACTAAAACACCCCTCTTCACTATCTACAACTCCACCAACTTTAGTGTCATCTGCAAATTTACTGATCCATCCCTCAATACCCTCATCCAGATCATTTATAAAAATTACAAACAGCAGGGGCCCCAAAACAGACCCTGAGGCACACCACTTGTCACCGAACTCCACGATGAATATCTCCCATCAACCACCACCCTCTGTCTTCTAACTGCCAGCCAATTCCTAATCCAATTAGCTAAATCACCCTCTATTCCACACATCTGCATTTTCTGTAGAAGTCTTCCATGGGCCACCTTATCAAACGCCTTACTAAAGTCCATATATACTACATCAACCGCCTTACCCCCATCCACCTCTCTAGTCACTTTCTCAAAAAACTCAATGAGGTTAGTAAGGCATGACCTACCCTTAACGAAACCATGCTGACTATCCCCAATCAATTCATTTCTCTCTAAATAACTATAAATCCTATCCCTAATAATTCTCTCCAATACCTTGCCCACCACAGAAGTAAGACTCACTGGCCTATAATTCCCAGGAAGGTATCTCTTCCCCTTCTTAAACAATGGGACCACATTCGCCATCCTCCAGTCCTCCGGAACCACACCCGTAACCAACGAGGACCTGAAGATCAGAGCCAGAGGCTCTGCAATCTCCTCTCTTGCCTCCCAGAGAAACTCTATCTATACTCTATCTATACCCCTCATAATCTTGTACACCTCTATTAGGTCTCCTCTAAGTCGACGTCTTTCTAAGTAAAACAGTTCCAATTTGCCTAACCTCTCCTCGTAACTCAGACCTTCCATACCAGGCAGCATCCTGGTAAACCTCCTCTGCACTCTCTCCAGAGTCTCCACGTCCTTCCGGTAGTAACTTGCGGTGACATCATACTGTGACTGGCGTGGTGGCGGGGCACACTGTCAATCCAGCACTTGAGTGCCCCGATTTTAAATTACTGAACATTTCCCAAATTTATCAGAGCCCTGGTGCCCAAGTCTTAGAGATGGTGGAAATTAAGATGACCTGTACAAGAATTATATTGAATAAATTAGCATAATCAAACAGAAATGCCAGGCCTGTCCCCTAAAAAGGGTGAAATGAGAAATACCTTTGATGGAGAGTCCCTCTCTGAACATTCCAATTGTTAACAGAAAGTAACTACACAGATCCAATAACCTCCTTTTACCAACATTATTCATATTTAGACTCAATGGTCAATTACTCATTTATAAATGCTTATTGTCACTATGAATGGAACAGAAATCGGAAAAGCAAGACTACCTTACCTGTGTAAAATACTTTCCAGTGGGTTTCAAAACCTTCACAGCTAAGTCGAGAATAAGTCGCAGAAAATCCCATGTTGATTCTGGGGCAGAAAGATAAGTGTTACATCGTAACTAAAAGACTGAGTTCATTAAAAGCACAAAAAGGAAGGACAGAATAAAAGCCAGAATGATGAACTACTGCAGACTGTAAAAGCCTAACCATACACTGAGCTGCCCCTCCCTGGCCATTACTTAAGGCTGAACCAGGCCACATGCAACCTCAGCAATCTTCTGGATGGAGTTGAGTTTCCGGCCTCATATTCTTCCTATCAAGGTCTCCTACACCCACTTCACATTATCCATTTACATGTCTGCCTCAGTCCATCTGCTGTAGAAACCCTCATCCATGCCTTAGCTAGCTCTAGGCACTCAATTGATGAAGGAACAATGCTCCGAAAGCTTGTGCTACCAAATAAACCCGTTGGACTTTGAGCTGTGCTGAGACTACTGGTGTTATTGTGTTCAAAGCCGGCAACTCCTCATCTTAGCTACCTCTAGACTGGGTTGTCTAATGCTCTCTTAGCTAACCTGCACCTTCCCTCCAAGATCTCATCCAAAACTCTACTCTCCACGTTTTAACTTGCACCAAGTCCCATTCCCCATCATCGTGTTCATAGACCAACACTGACTCCTAGTCTGGTAGTAAGTACCCTTTATTTCCAAATTTGCATTCTGGTTTTCCAATTTTAGTTCTTATACATCTTTAGTTTTTGTTGCTTTACCATTGGTGACTGTGCCTTCATTAACTTGGGACTGAAGTGCTTAAGGGGTAGGTCTGTTCCTATTTCTTATGCTCTTATGCTTTGCCATTTACCTTTATCTACTGTAAAGGTTGCTGTTTAATTCAGACCCAACTTGATCTACCAGCAAAACAAGTGACAAAGTAGAGCCTACAGAATAAGAAAGGGACCAAATCCTCCCTATTGCTTCATTAAGCACCTGATCAATTCAGACAAGATACGGTCTCTGACAGGGGTTAGAAACCACATATCAGTGCAGGCTTGGTGGGCCAACGGCCTGTTCCTATGGGGCATTTTTTTTTTGTTTGACATCTGCCAAGTTAACTAATTACAGCGAAGTCAATGGATTGGGCTGAATTAAGGAGGTGGTGAAATAATAAATAAAAACAGCCGAAGTTTCTGCCCTAACCATCATCAGAAATCCCTGCAGATTTCTATGTGTGCGAATGTTGGGACGGAGCTCAAGTGGTGATACCCCAGATGGTCAGTTGGTCATCCCCATTGTTGACCATCAGTAGAAGTGAAGACTTAAGGATGTGGACCCATAAAATGCAGACAATGCCCCACGACAAAGGTGGAATTCTGACACACTCTTCAGATTCAATGGGAAAGATAAAATTGGCACAGCTAAAAAAGACATGACCAGTGACTTTTATGAACAACTTTTATTCCAAAAACATGGAACTGCTACACAGCAACTCATGGAAAACTGGTGTTGAACATACAATTATATTTTTTGTGACTATAAATCATATGCACAATGTATCTAACATGAAAAAATTCACAGTAGTTCAATTTAACAGCAACACTGACAACTGCTCATATCCTAACTCCATTTGAGGGGTGTTATAGTTTACAGAGTGACTTGGACAAGTTGCAGAGCTGGGCCGAGAGGTGGCAAATGGAGTTTAATGTGGAAAAGTGTGAGGTAATGCAATTTGGCAGGAACAATAAATGTGTAGAGTATAGGGCTAATGGTAGGGCTCTTAATAGTGTTGGGAAACAGAAGGATCTTGGTGTATGTGTCAATAGATCCCTGAAAGTAGGCAGTCAAGTGGATAAAGTTGTTAAGAAGGCATATGGAGTCTTAGCTTTTATTGGTAGGGGGATTGAATTTAGGAGCCGCAGCAGCATGTTGCAACTGTACAAAACTCTAGTGCGGCCGCACTTGGAGTATTGTGTGCAGTTCTGGTCGCCACATTATAAGAAAGATGTGGAGGCATTGGAGAGGGTACAGAGGAGGTTTACCAGGATGTTGCCTGGTATGGAGGCAGGTCTTATGAAGAGAGGCTGAGGGATTTGAGGTTGTTTTCGTTAGAAAGGAGGCGGCTAAGAGGGGACCTAATCGGAACATATAAGATGATTAGAGGTTTAGATAGGGTGGACAGTGATAGCCTTTTCCTAGGATGGAGAAAGCTAGCACGAGGGGACACAGCTTTAAATTAAGGGGTATGAGTTATAGGACGGATATCAGAGGTAGGTTCTTTACTCAAAAGAGTGATTAGGGAGTGGAATGCCCTGCCTGCAGCTGTTGTAGATGCGCCAAGTTTGGTGGCGTTTAAGAGGTTAATTGATAAGTATACGGAAGAGAAGGGAATGGTTTAGTTTGGAGGGGCATTGCTTTTTATTTTGGTCGGCACAACATCGAACGCCGAAGGGCCTGTTCTGTGCTGTAATGTTCTATGTTCATCAGTGAGAACGTTGAAACCAGAACAGCAGAGAAGGGAAGAAAAAAATCCTGCACTCCAGGTCCCATTATCTTATGGGACATTCTGCCCCAAGTGCTCAAAGATCTACAGCACAATGGCAGAGTGGTTAGCACTGTTACCTCACAGCACCAGGATCCAGGTTCAAGTGGCCTTGGCTCACTATCCATGTGGGGTTTGCAAGTCCTCCCCATGTCTGCATTAGTTTCCTTTGGATGCTCCGTTTTCTCGCACAGACCAAAGGTGTGCAGGTTAGGATGACTGGCCACGTTAAATTGACCCTTAGTGTCAGGGGGAGTAGCAGAGTACATATGTGGGGTTACAGAGATAAGACTTATCTCTATACAGAGATAAGAGTATTAAGACTAATAAGGCACACTGTCAACATCATTAAAAAAGATACTGGTTAAATAAAGAAAGTATATTTGTATAGTGCTTTTCTTCTTTCTGGATGTTGCAAAGCAAACTCCTGAAGTATTGGAAGACAATGATAAAAAGGTTTGGCAGGAGTTGAAGCAACCAGTTGAAGGGTTGCTTCAGCATGAACAAAATGCAATGTCACTCAGGTTCGACTATGTAGCCATAGCACAGAATCTTAAATGTTGTACAAGTCAAAAATCTGTCTTCCAGAAACTATCCATACTTAGACATGTCCTCTTTGGTCGTACTCAGTTTACACTTAACATCTGAACATTGTATTCACACATCACGACAGTTCACTAGATGTGTGTTCCACCACAAGGTGCCTCCCACCTGACTGTGTGCAGTCTTGCTAGCAAGTAGCTTGGCATTTTGAAGCCAGGATTCTCAAACATGCAGAGACCTGTTAGATTCCTCTTCCATTACAGGATGAGACAACATAGATTCATGATCTACAGAGGGGGAAGCAGGAAATATTTTCACTTAACTCATGTTTAAGCTGAAAGCTGACAGGAAAATTTTGTATATTTTGAAAGCCAAACTGTTCAAATTTACAATAAAACAAATGATTAAAATAAAGAAGTTTGAAATAATTGAATTGGAGCATTTAAATGGTAATTGTTGACTATACTCTAAAGATTGCATTAAGGGTTCATTAAGGTTTGGAATAAAATAAATTCAAAAACTTACCAGGTTGGTATAGGTCAACTCCTTGCCTGGAGAGGATAGGTCAGGCTTGCTAGATTTAGGTTGCTCCCTCTTCTTCCCATTTCACCTTTGGATATTCCACAAATCAAGATTCAATTCCATCCTCCTATTTGACACAGATCACTGCTCTTCATGTAGTCTTCAGGTGCTCTTGCAGCATTGGAAACTGGGAATACCTGAGTGTATTTGATGCCACTCATTGTAGGCGTATAAACATATGCTTTAAATTTTGTGGTTTGTATAAGTATGCATAAAATGCAAGGCTGAGGGATGAGATAGACAGGAAATGTGGGCCATGCTGATAGGCAAACCTCTTGTGTCATCAAATCTTGTGCTGTTACACCAGATCTCAAAGAACATTAGGCCACACAAGAAAGTAAAGTGCATCAGCTTGGCTACTACTTTCTGCTAGGAGTGTTGCAATGTCATCTTCTATGGTGTGCAGAACAGAGCAAACCTTTGTTTCCTCTGTCTCAAATTCATCAGCCACTGAAGCAAAGGATCGGGCCATTCAAAGAAGTTTCCTGTGACACTGGATCATTTATCACTTCGACTTCACTTTCCTAGGGTTGTGCATTTGAAAAGTATTATGAGTACCTCCAATTCAGTCATCACACTCATGCTGCACATTCAAATGGTTGCAGCTTCAGCTCCCTTTGCTGCTGCAAGGCCCACCCAGAACAGTCTTATTGGATATTTCTGTCAATTTGCAGAGGACGCAACAGATGTGAAAATATATCACCTGAAGTCTTCATGGGTGTTTTCTATTCAAATTATTCTCATCTTTTTCTAATCTACATGCATCATTTATATCCTTCTCAAATTATCTACACTTCAAATCATTTCATGGAATCTCCATCCAGGTAACCGTGCTTCTTTTCGTTACACTCAACCAGTACTACATGATTTTCCCAGCATTCTCTCAACTGAAAGCATATTCAAATGATTTCCAATATCAGTGACCTTTACAATCAGTCTTATGTTGAGAGTGGAAACATAAGATTGTCAACACGGAAACCTGATCACAGTGACAAAAATCACAAGATCTGTGCACCAGCATACTTCACTACCCACAAATAACCAGAACATACCCACATTCTGCAACTGCAACAAGGTTATACAATTAAACTATTTTCAACAAAGGCAAGATCACTTGTATTTTTCGGAGGCCTATGATCTGGAATAAAACCATGTAGACATTCAGAAGAGAAATTATAGAATTGAAAATTGAATAACAAATAACAAAATGGATCATCATATTTACCTTCTTCTGGAGATGTAGAGATAGGAACTGCTGTTAGATCATTAATGACATAATCAAACAGCCTTCCTTCTGCAGCATATGTCTTCAATACAGGGACACAATCTTCAACCAAGACCTGAAAAATTACCATTTTTGACCATCAAATCTGCTGTCATTCAGTAAGTCCATGGTTAAATTCTTACATCAACTTCACTTTCTCAACTGAACCATATTCCCTGGTTCTCTTAGTGCCTCCAAAAAAAAAATCAATATCTTGAATATTTTTAATGACCGAGCATCCATGGTTCTGAAGTAGAGAATTTCAAAAATTCACAACACTGAATTAAGAAGCTTTTCCTCATCTCAGTCCTTATCTTGAAACTATAACCCCTACTCCTCCCCAGCCAGGGGAGAACAACCACCCTTTCAAGCCATTGAAGAACTTTATACTTGAGAGATGAACTCAAAAAATGCAGATCTCCTTAATCTCACCTTGACTCGTAGGATAAGAATGTTGACCTATCTAGTGAACCTTGATCATACACCCTCCAAGACAAAGACATCTTTCTTGAAGACATAGCTCTTGAAAACTATAAACAGTATTCCACATATGTATGCTTTATGAATGGTCTTATACAAACTTATGAAACAGGAATAGGCCATTCTGCCCCTCAAGCCTGCTTTGCCATTCAAAAGATCATCATTGATCTGTTTGTGCTTCAAGTTTCACATTCTCATGCACCCCCGATAATCTTTGATTCCCTTGCCCAACAAGAACCTATCTACCTCTGCCTTAAAAATATTCAGTGACTCTCATCTCCACCGTGTCTCAACCTCAAAAAAATTCTTCACCTCTGTCCTATAAGGGTGTCCTCTAATTTTCAAAGTGTCCATGGGCTGCATGGTGGCATAGTGGATATCACTGATGCCTCAACATCACAGATCTGGGTTCAATTCCCACTTGGGTCACTCACTCTATGGAGTTTACATGTTCTCCCCGTGTCTGCATTGGTTTCCTCCAGGTGCTCCAGTTTCCTCCCACAGTCCAAAGATCTGCAGGCATCTTTAGCCATGCTAAATTGCACCTTAGTGTCAAGAGGTTAGTAGAGTAAAATAAGCACCATTATGGGGATAGGGCTGGGGTGGGATTGTGATCTGTGCAGACTCGATGGGCTGAATGGCCTCCTTCTGCACCGTAGGGATTCTATTCTATGCCCGTTTCTGGATTCACCCACAAGAGGAAACATCCTTCCCAAGTCTATCTTGTCAAGGACGTTAAGGATCTTATACTTCAATCAAGTAACTCATTCTTCAAAACTCCACTGGAAACAAGCCTGACCTGTCCAACCTTTCCTCATAAAATAACCTGCTCATTCCAAGCATTAATTTACTAAACCTCCTCTGAACTTCCTCCAATACATTTCTGTCCTTTCCACGTGAGACAATATTCTAATTATAGTCTCATTGACCCGCTATGAAATTGAAGCATGACAAATATACTTTTACATTCAATTACTCTCATAATAAAGAATAGCATTCTATTTCTTACCAAAGCTGTGTATAATTGCAGCAAAACATCCTTAATTCAACACTGTCACCTTTGCAATAAATTCCTATATTTAATTTGCCTTCCTAATAGCGTGCATGTTAACTTTCCGGGCACCTAATTCTCTACGAACACCAACATGCATTAGTGTCTCACATTTTAAAACATTCTGCTTTTCATTATTTCTACTGAAGTAGATAAAATACTTTCAAATCTTTCTCACATTATAGTCCACCTTCTTGCCTTAACCTGTTTATATTCTCCTCGTGGCTTACTTCCCCATGTAGGTTCGTATCATCAGCAAACTTGGATATATTATATTGTTTCATCATCAGAGTCATTGGTGTAGATTATAAATAGCCACTGTCTAAACATTGATCCAAGAGACTGCACCCACTGCAGTGAATACGTTTGCACCATTCTGAAAATGAGTTATTCATTCCTGGTCTATTTTCTGGCAGCTAACAAATCTTCAATTCATGGCAACATATTTGCCCAAGCCCATGAATTTGTGCAACCTTGCATAGCAATTTGTCAAATGTCTTGTAAAAACCCAAGTATATGATATTCAGTAAATCTCCCATTCAATCTCCTACCATACTGTTTCCATTAGCCCATTGAGCCTGCTCCACTATTAAACACAAACATGGCTGATCAACCACTTCAACACACCTTTTTCTATACTATCTCGTTTTACATAATTGGTATTTAGAAATCTGTCAATCTCTATTTAAACATTGTAGAAAATACCAAAGATTCACAACGCTCTGTATAAAAATGTACGTACGTATGTATACTTCAATGTGAGGAGCATACGCAATAAGGTGGACGAACTTGCAGCCTGGATAGGTACCTGGGACTTCGATGTTGTGGCCATTTCAGAGACACGAATAGAGCAGGGACAAGAATGGATGTTGCAGTTTCCGGGGTACAGATGTTTCAGTCGGAGCAGAGTAGATGGTAGAAGAGGGGGAGGTGTGGCATTGTTAGTCAAAGACTGTATTACGGTGGCAGAAAGAACATTTGATGTGGACCTGTCTATTGAGGTAGTTTGGGCTGAGATTAGAAACGGGAGAGGACAGGTCACCCTGTTGGAAGTTTTTTTTTTATAGGCCTCCAAAAAGTTCCAGATATGTGGAGGAAAAGATTGCAAGGATGATTCTGGACAGAAGTGAAAGTAACAGGGTAATTGTTATGGGGAACTTGAATTTTGCAAATATTGATTGGAAAGACCAAAACTGCATTCAGTACTTTAGGTGTAGTCTAACAAAGCATTTATTTAAGCAACCTTTTTCTACTTCTTTACTCAAATCCCCTTGTGATAAAGGCTGACATACCGCTAGCGTTCCTAATGTTTGCTGTATTTGCATTTAGTGACACGAGGACACCCACGTCCCTCTGCATATCTAGTGTGCAATTTCTCATCATTTAGGAAATACTCTGCTTTTTTTTCTTTTAAATGGATAACTTCATACTTATTGACATTATATTCCATTTATCATGTCCTGGCTCATTCACTTGTATTATCCAAATCCCCTTGCTTTTTTGCATCCTCTTCACAACTCGGTAATATTACATTTCGCCTCACATCTAAATCATTGAATAGCTGAGGCCCCCAAGTACTGATCTTTCTGTACTCTACTGTGAGAATGGTCAGTTTATTTCTTCAGTTTTCTGCCTATTAATTAATCCTTATTTTATGTCAATATATTACCTTCTATCCCATGCCCTCTTATTTAACTAACCAAAACTTGAGTTTTTCAAATGTCTTTTGAACATTCAAGTATATTACATTCATGACTCCCTTTTTAACATCCTCAAAAATCTCCGTACTGGTTTGTCAAATATGACTTCATTCTTCAGTTACACTTCAAAAATGCAATTTGTTAAATCCAATTTTCCTTCGTAAAACCAGGGGCCATTTCCCCAATAATAGATTCCAGCTTAATGCTGACAGCTGATGTCAAACTGACAAGCCTACGGTTCCGTTTTCTCTCCCTCGTATGAGCAAAACAAATTCTCCCTAAATTGTCTCAAATTTGGTTTTTAATCCATAGATCTATAAACACAGACAGGGATCACGGGTAGAGGTGGGAACATCGGGGTGGGGGCACGGGCTCGTTGGGCTGAAGGGCCTGTTTCCCGTGCTTTTTTGTTCTTTGTTCCCACAAGTCCTGGGATATTCTGTCTTCTATTGTGAAGATGGACACAAAATATGTAGCACGTGAGGTGAGAAATTGATGTATACATATACATCTCAATTGGAATGTCAAGGGTTTAAAGAAACACAATGAACTGAAATTGGCAGCAATGGGAAGCAGGGGGGTGGGGGTGAGAGACAAAAGGTCATCCCCCACAAATAGTTTCATCTTTCACATACTTTCCATTGTGGGTGGGTTTCATTTGATTCAAGAAAACTGCATAAACATTCAACATAGTGAGGAAGAAATGTCCAATTATTACTTATTTGGGGGATCATGTGCCTGACAAGCAGGGAGAGAGAGAGATTCAGGGGTGCATACCATTACCTGAAATGATAGAAACTGTTTCTGAAGGAAGAGAAACATATAGCAGGAGAGATGTCAAGAGTTTGCAGAGTGTGAAAGGGACAAAATGCTGAGACAAAGAAATGCTGAAGGAATGGATTTGTACCTGTAGAGAGCAGCTTACATTCAGGAGATTAATGAGCTGAGACGAGACGATGATTGTTTGCAAATAAACAATCTTGTGGCTGTGATGGAATGGCTTACAGATGGTAGGTGACCACGTGACTACAATCAGTAACCAGAGAAGCGATAAGACTAGATTGAATGTGACCAATGCCGAGTTGATGAGATTGTATAAAAGATCCGAATGAAAGTACAACTAAGTAGATCAACAGAAAATGCTGAAAAAAAGCAGGCAGCATCAGTAGATAGAGGGAAACAGAGTTAGCATTTCAAGCCTGTATGACTTCTTGTGAGATGAGAGGAGAAATGTGATGGATTAGTCAGAGTGGAACAAATAGCAGGTATGCGAGCTAGGAGATTTCACAAAGATGTGCAGGAGACAAAATAGAGGAAGTGTTAATGGCAGTGTTAAGGACTAGAGAAGATGCCGATGTATTAATTGGAGAACAAAAGTCTGTTCAGTAAAAGCAAAATTAAAGTGACTGATGGCCCTGTTGGGGGACTTTATGTTGCAATAAAAATATTTTAGATTTTAAAAAAAGGGTCAAGATGAAGAAGAAACTAAAAGTTGTTGAATTCAATGAAGATTGTAATGTTGCAGCCAGCCATTGCATTACTTGCAGGCATGAGAGCAAGATGCTGAGTTGAAACAAAAAAAAAGGTTGGGAGGGGCGGGGTCATGCCTGAGGACTGAATGAAGGTATCTCAGTCACTAAGCCTGCATTCATCTCTCCAGTGTAAAGGAGACCATATTGGGAACAGCAAATACTGTAGATCAAATTGAACAAGGTGCAAGTGAAACACTGCTTCACCTGAAAGAACAGAGAGGAAGAGACAGGTATTGCACCTTCTACAATTGCAAGGGAGGGGGCAGTGGAAAAGGAATGAGATATTTGGGTGTGGTGGAGGATGAAATTTTGAATGCTGATGCTGGTACAGTGAAAATTGAGGACAAGGAAGACCCTGCTGTGGTTCTGGGCGGGAGGGGAAGAGGTGACAACAGCAGTATGGGAGTGAGTTGAACTTGTTTGATGCCCTGTCAACAACAGTGGTGGGGGAAAACCTTAGCTAAGGAACAAAGATATTGAAGTGCCATTTTTGAAGGTGACAAATGGAACAGAAGCAACAGAGGTGGGGAAATTGGGAGAATGGAGTTCTTACAAGAAGCAGGTGTGAGGAGCTATAGTCGAAGTAACTTTGAGAGTCAGTAGGTTGCAATGAACATTGGCGGACAGCATCACTGGAAATGGAGGAGGAGGGGTCATGGAAAAGAGAAATTCAGAGATGGACCAGGTGTAGGTGAGAGAGGTGGAAATTGGAAGCAAAACTGATCATCTTTTCCAGGTTCAGTCAAAAGCATGAAGTGACACCATAACAACCATCAACATAATGGAAAAAGAATTGTGGGAGAGGACCAGTGCAGGACTGCAACAAGGAGTGTTCCACATAACCTACCAAAAAAAGGCATAACAGGGACCTATACCATAGCCACATTTTTTATTTATAAATGAGAAATATTAAATTATTCAGTGAATGAACAAGTTAACCTATGTGGAGGAAAGCAGCAGTGGATGGGGATTGCGTGGACTTTTGCTCAGTTCTTGCCCCATTTAAGTCAGCTTTTGTCCAGTTATTTTTACTCTGAATTGTCTTTTTTTCTATCAGCCTAAAGCTTATGATGTGACCACCACCACCTCCTAAATGTTCCCCCCATTGACACTTAATCTACTTAGCCCACCTTATTTCCAAGATCAAGGTCCTTGCATCCTGCCTTGCTGGACTGGACACAATCTAAGAGCTTTTGCGCCTTCAACTGTCCTGGTCTACGACTGGATAATTCGATAACTACTCAATAGCAATTATAACTACTCTATAATGCTTGTATCTAAGTTCCCAGCAGATTTGTTCTTCTACATCCTTTTCACTAGTTAGAAGTCTATAAATTGTACCAAGCAATGTAACTTCATGCTTTTGACTGGACCTGGAAAAGATGATCAGTTTTGCTTCCAATATGTCTTTACCAAGGAGGTAAATGTTACCCAGGATATGGTGACAGATGAAGAAATTCAGTCCACAGAAGGGTTTAAAATTGGTGAAGTGCTGAATAACTCCATATAGGTTAACTTGTTCATTCACTAAATAATTTAATATTTCTCATTTATAAATAAAAGATGTGGCTATGGTATAGGCCCCCGTTATGCCTTTTTTTGGTAGGTTATGTGGAACACTCCTTGTTCCAGTCCTTCACTTTAATATTGCTTGAAATATTAAGCAATGCCCAGAAAGCTTGTGATTCCAAATAAACCTGTTTAACCTAGTGTTGCGAAACTTATGGTAAAATTGACAAGGCACCAGGACTGGATGAAACGCATTCAAAAATATTGAAGGAAGTGAGAATAGGAATTGCAGGAATGCTGGCCATTATCTTCTAATTTTCCCTAGACTCAGGAGAGGTGCCAGAGAACTGGAATGTTATGCCCTTGTTTAAAAAACTTTTTAATAATAACCCCAGCAATTACTGACCACTCAGTTTAGTATTAGTGGGCAAGCTTCCAGAAACAATTATTAGGGATAAAATCAACAATCAAATGGAAAAACATAGGTTGATTAGGAAGAGGCAACATGGATTTTCAAGGAGAAAATTGTGTTGAACTAACTTGGAGTTTTTGAGGAGCTAAGAGAAAAGATCGATACGGGCAATGCTGTTGACATGATGTACATGAACTTTGATACAGTGCCAGACAACAGATTACAGAAAGGTTATAGTCATGAAATAAAGAGGACAGCAGTAGCATGGATATAACTTTAGCTGAATAACAGGAAGCACAGATTAACAGTCAATGGATATTTTTCAGGTTGGAGACATGTTTGTAATGCTGCTCCCCAGGGATATAAATGATCTTGACATGCAGAAAACAATTTCATAGTTTGCTGATAACACCAAACTTGGAAGTATTGTAAACCGTGAAGAGGACAGTATGAATTCAGGATTTCATTTTCAGTTTAGCTGCTGGTTGCATTGAGTTTAAAGGGGTATGGAGATCAGGCTGAAAAATAGTGTTTCTATCTCTCCCTGGAATTCAGCTGGCTAGCTGGAAGCAGGTCTCCTGTCCTTCCTGGTGTGAAAATTTTGCTGTTGATGATTTTGCTTGCTAGTACCTGCAAGTCTCTCTCTTCTTCCCCTACAGTGTTTTTGGACAGCTTTGGCTCCAAGCTTGTCATATATTATATGCATACATCAAGAGAACTTGCAGCCAACCAAGAGCTAAGTTCCAACATCACATAAGCTCTTTCCTGCTATCTCTCTATTCAAGGGCCTTATCCGTTTTCATTTTCCTGAAATTCATATATGCTCCCCTCCTTTTTCAGCAAGCTCACAATCTGTTTTGTAATCGAAGGTTTCCAAATCTTGTCATCTTTTAGTCCTGAATTGTTACCTGATATCTGTTTGTCTCTACAGATGTTGCCAGACTGGCTGAGGTTTTTTTTTAAAACAGCATTCTGTTTTTACTTCAGATTTCCAGCAGCTGTGGTGTTTTGCTTAGTTTGGCAGTTATAAAATTGACCAAGGACTTGACCAGCCTAGTTGTTTGTGACAACTAATTGTCGGAACAGACATCTGATATTTTCCCATGAGATGATTAGAAAGTATGAGCAGTACCCTCAGGTTTACCTGATAGCAATCTCCTTTTAGGTTGTCCAGAACATCTCCACAGGTTTTGCGCATGTGCTTGCAACACGCATCAATCACCATCTGGTCAATGTGCAATTTAAGTTAAGGAAGTTCAGAAGAGAGTTTGAAAACATACCAACAAAAAACTCTTAAATGATAGCCGAATAAAAACTGACGAAAGGTTAGCAAGAAATTAAAGAAAATGCCCAGGTTGCCCTCAAGTTCAAACTTTCCTCAACACAACGTTAATAGATTCATGTAGACAAACCAACAGCCAGCTTGATAAACAGTCAAGCTGTTCTATTAGAGACAACTCTGACACTAACAGTCGGTGGCGTAGCGGTAACGTCACCGGACTAGTAGTAATCCAAAGACCCAGCCTAAAACCCTGGGGACATAGGTTCAAATCCCACATTATAGAATTTAAAGTCAGTTAACAAATCTGAATGTAAAAACTGGTTTCAGTGATGATGACCATGGCAATTATCATTGAGGTAAAAATCCATCTGATTCGCTTACTGCCTTTAAAAGAGAAAATCTGCCATCCTTGCCTGGCCTATGTGCATTCCAGACCCACAGCATTATTTTTTTTTAATCCTGAGATGTGCACTTCACTGGTTCGGACAGCATTTACTGCTGATCCCTAATGGTGGCAAGCTGTCTTCTTGAACTGCTGTAGTCCATTTTGCTAGGGAGGGAGTTCCAGGATTTTGACCTATCTACAGTGAAGGAGCAGTGATACATTTCCAAGTCAGAATGGTGAATGGTTTGGAAGGGAACTTGGTGGTGTTCCCTTAAACTTCTAGATAGTTGTGGGTTTGGAAAATGCTGTTGAAGAAACTTAATAAGTTCCTGTAGGTCATCTTATAGATGAAACACGCTGCTGCTACGGTGCATCAAGTTAGTAGGCTGCTGCGTGACTGACTCTTAACTGCCCTCTAAAATGGTCTAGGAAGCTTAGTAAGTGCAATTAGGGACGAGCAAAATTGGCATTTTCAGCTTTGCCCACATCCTATGAAAGGAAAAAAGACATTGGAAATACTGCCTGGCCCACACTCTGGAAATCTAACCCTAAAATTTCTCTGCATCTCCATCTTCCCTTCCTCTTAAGACTTTTCTTAAAACCCACTGCTTCGAATAGGCTTTTGCTCACCATCCTGTTGATTCAACCTGTGATGTGCCTTGTGTAGGATGTCCTACACAAAGGGTGCTTTGCATAAGACTCGCAAAAGATGTTGCTAAACAATCATCTGTTTACACTATTTTGATATACTGCCACTATTTTAGAACATAGATACTCTACAGTGCAGGACGCCACCATCTGGCCCATCAAGCCTGCAGTGACAACAATATCGCCTAGGCCCGAAACTTGTAACCCCACATATTTACCGTGCCATTCCCCCGATGCTAAGGGGCAATTTGGCATGGCCAATCCACCTAACTTGGGCATCTTTGGATTGTGGGAGGAAACCAGTGCACCCGTAGGAAACCCATGCAGACACCAATTAAATAGCTGCTGATCTGTACACTAGAAACATACAAAGTTTATGATACAAGAGACCTTTTGATCTATTGTGCCTTGTCACCTAATCTAGTCCCACATTCAGGTGTTGGTCCGTAGACTTGAAGATGTGATGCAATCCAATTTCTCTCTAAAATGTAATCAACACGCTCCCCCGCCCCGTGAAAATAATTAACTTCAAATCCCCTCTAATCCTTCAGTCAAGTGCTTTAAAAGCTGTCATTTTGAACTCTGCATACAGAGAATGTGCAAACTCCACACAGTGGCCCAAGGCTGAATTTAACCCTGGTCTCCTGCACTATGAAGCAGCAGTGCTAACCACTGTGCCGCCAGAATACTACTTCTAAAATGAAAGAATTAAGAGTACTGTGTGATCTGAAATTTTCTCTTTTATCTTTACAAATGAACAAATAAAATCCTGAATACACATTGCACAATCACTGGCAGTAGCAAGCACACTGTACCTGGCTACTCAGTGCCTTGCAGTCTGCATTTCTGAAGTGTACAGGAAAATTACTGCTCTTCACATTTCAGAACAACATGCAGCTTCTAGTAATGCGAAAGTTCAGTTATCACAGCCAATTGCCCTCTGTGCTCATGTAGGTGCAGCTGCAGTGGGAGTTCAATCATGTTGCAAATATTCATTCATGGAAAGATAGATAGAATGATGCACTGAATTCCAAAGGCTTCGATACAAAAAACAATTTAATCAATGATATCCAGGAACATTAGAACAGGAACATCTCATTTAGTCCCTTAACCTCTTCCACCAATTAAGTAATTGTTGATCTGTATACCAAAAACATACAAAGTTTATGATACAAGAGACCTTTTGATCTACTGTGTCCTATCATCTAATCTAGTCCCACATTCAGGTGTTAGTCCGTATACCTGAAGATGTGTCGCAATCCAATTTTTTTCTAAAATGTAATCAACACACCTTCCCCCACTCCGTGAAAATAACTAACTTCAAATCCCCTCTAATCCTTCGGTCAATTGCTTTAAAAGCTGTCATTTTCAATTCTGCATACGGAAATAGCCCCTTCCCAGCCACTCCAGTGCAGTCTCTCAATTAAATCTCTCCTCAGTTTCCATTGTTTCAAAGAAACCCCAACCAATGCAATCTTACTGAATAGCTAAAATTCTACATTCCTGGTAACATCCTTGGGAATATCCTTCACACACACTGTACGATCATGTGTTCCCTTTAATGCAGTGATTAAATTTGGTCATAGTATGCTAGCTGTGGTTTTAGTAGAATCTCCCTCTTACATTTTATACTTTGGTTAACAAAGTATTGCATACTTCATAACCATGTGCTACTTCCAGGATTTGTGGACTTACACTTCAATATCCCTCTATTCCATATATACTCAGTATCATCCAATTTATTACACATTCCCTTGTATAGTTTGTCCTCCCCTAATGCATTTCCTTACACTTCACAGAATTGTTGCAGAACAGGGGGCATAAATGCAAGTGCAGGGAGGTTCTACTAGAAATCTCCTCAGAACCATACCCTCTGAGATGAAAAAGTCCCAACTTCTCCAATGTGATGGGGAATCCCTGGAATTATTCTTGTCAATCCTTTTTGTATTCTCTCCAATGCCTTTAGATCACCTAGATCTGGACACAATAATCCACGAGACTGAAACAGTACCTTATACAAGTTTGACAATGCAGAGAATGCCTTCTGCTTGATTAACTTCACCAAACTAAAGTCCATTTACTTCTTTTCTGCCCATACGAACAGTCAACTGATAACTTCCTGCATCCTACAGCTTTCGTCCCCACCATCACATTACATCTAAAAACTTAAGCATATCCTCCACACTTAAGTCAAAATCGTTGATTATAAAATAAAGCAATCCAGAACAGAGGCCTAGCGAGACCCATCAGAAACATCTTTTCAGACACAAAAGCATCCATTAACCAATAAACATTGCACCTGTCACTAAGCCAAATTTTGCTTAAGCATTAGAAATAGTTACTACACAAGGAAGCCTTTTGACCCACTGAGCCCATGCCAGTTCTCCACAGAGAATTCAGTTAATCCTATTCACGAATGACTGCTGTCACACTGCATATTTATTTCCTTCAAGTGCTCATCCAGTTTCTTCTGGAATTTTTGTTTCCACTTCCAATCCTTGTGGGTATTACCACTTCCTGCGTGTGTAAAGCCTTGCCCTCTCTGCATCCCTTGCCCAAAACCTTAAATGTAATCCCTTAGTCTTTGGACCATCAGACTTGAATCTGCCTCCACCATATTCTTAGGCTGTGCATTCCAAACTCTAACCACTCACTGCATCAAAGAGATTTTCACAATGTCATTTTTGCTTCTTTTGCCAATTTCCTTCACTTTCTACCCTCTCATTTTCAATCCTGAGTAGGAATAGTCTCTCCCTATTCACTGTCCGCGCCCCACAATATCTTGAATACCTCTCATTTGGAGAGCAGATCAAGTATGTCCCCAAGTCCTTGGACCATCTTTATCTAGCTTATCAAAACCTGCCCTAAGCTTGTAAACCTCTATCAAATTAACCTTCAAATTGTTCCTAGGAGAACAATCCCCAATTTCTTTACTCTAACCTTATAACCAAAATTGCCAACTTCAGACACGAGCCCTTGGACACTACTTCAGATAAGATTAGGCATAAAGGATATTTCCACCATGGTGACCATCTTTGGTTTTAACTTCACCAGTTCATATAGGATTCCACCATCTCCTCCTCCTAGGATAAGAATTTCTTTCCCTGTGTAGTCCTCTGCTCCATTGCCCATTATAGCTTGAGTGTACGGAAGGTCACTCTCTCCTAAATCTGGAATAGACAGGTGTAGACAAAAATATATTATTTACTGTAAAATATCTTCAATAAATTCTTAAGCATTACACTGCTGTTAAGCTAGGTCTCAGCCATGCGCATTACAGTGCTGCCGTTGGCTATGAATGGTTTTAAACCCCCATTCTAGAGATTTGAGTGTTTCAGGTTAATGCATCAGCAGAGTAGTAAGGGAGTGCTGCCCTGTCACAGGTAAGTAACTGTACTAAGCACTTACAGTGGCGAAAAGTTGCTCAATTTGTTACGATCCTCTACATAGACCTGAAATGTTAACCCCATCTTCCCCCAGAGTTACTGCCCAACTCACAATGCTCTGGCATTTTATGTCTGTAATACTGAAGAAACAAGCATATTTTCAGATCACCTTTGGTTGTGTAAATTTCACTCAGGGAGGTAGGGTAGAGGTTACACATTACAGAAGCAAAGCAGCAGTATACCATCCTCCAACTCAGAATTACACTTTCATTTAATCCACAGTCTGGTATTGTGCCATCATTCAAATGAACCTCAAGGGCTAATGCAACGTTCTGGATTTTTCCGTTTTCTCTAAAAATGTGATTTCCACCTAGATTGCCAACAGGAAAGACTAAGCACCATCAGCTCTCTAAAATTATACACAAATGGCAATTTTAAAAATGCCCAAACATGATCTGCTTCACCCTTCCAGCATTTCTAGCTTTTATTCCTATCTTGTGTTCACCTGACATTCACGTTCGTGTAACAACGCAGATTAATCAATAGAAATTATTAGTTACTAAATGACTAAATTTCCAGCCAAGTCTTTTTCACTTGCACCGAGGCAAATTGCCATCCTGCTTCAGATATAGCAGCTGAGATAAGGTACTTCAGCATCAACAAGCAAACAACTACAAGAAATAAAATATACAAAGAAACAGGAAGGTGTACAAGGACAAATCAAAGTAACTCCTAATTACTTCCCAGTTATTCACTGGTTTACAAAGATTCCCACCAAACTTCCAACAACTACATGGGACACCATTTTGTAATGTGCAATTTCCAAATTAGAATCAGAAAATACTTACTAATATCACCATTGAGAATAAGAATATTTCCAAACTGTTTTGAATGGAGAATCTTTATGTTTTGATATGCAGAATCTTCATCATAAACAACATCATCAATGTCATACTCAACTAACCGACCATCTGCAGTAGGCCAGTACCTATCAATGGTTCCTCCTCTTACGATAGCAGGTAACCTGTGAAAGCAACAGGGAAATGAATTAACTGGCATTTATTTTCCCATGTATTTTATCAATTGGGATGCTCCCAAAGCACTTTACATCAAAAAAAAAGTGCAATCACTGATACAGATACTTAAATGCTCCACAAACAATAACAAGTAATTCCAGTAGATAACTTAAGTGCTGGTTGAGAGCAGCATTGATCAAGACATTCTTTGTGAAGTGATATGAATAGGCAGACGGAGCCTTAGCTCAACAGTATCCAGACAGGGATCACTACAAGGTTTAAGTAAAAACAAAAGATGGTGGAAGTCAGAATCAGAAATAAAAAAAGCTGAAAAGTACAGATCTGGCATCAAAGTCACACTGTGCAGAAAAGGTCCTTTGGTCCACTGAGTCTACACTGACAATATCTACCACTAAAGGCACCTAATCCCATTTTCCAGTTCTTGTCCCATATCCTTGAATGTTGTGATATTTTAAGTGCTCATCCAAATATTAAGGTTTTAAGGTTTCTGGCTTTGACTGCCTTTCTAGATAATGCATTCCAGATTACCACCTCCCTGAGTGAAAAAGGTTTTTCTCAAATCTCCACTGAATCTCCTGTCTCTCACCTGAAAACTATGCCCTCATGATTGCTCCTCAGCCAAGGGGAACAGATGCTCCCTACCCACCATGTCCATACTACTCAATCACGTCCCCCTTAGCCTTCTCTGTTCTAAAGAAAACAGTCCAAGCCTATCTAGTCTTTCCTTATATCTCCGATGTTCCATCACAGGTAATACCCTGGTGAACCTCCTCTGTACCTTTAGTGCGAGCACCTTCTTCCTACGGTGAGATGACCAGAACTGCACATTGTACTCCAGCTGTGACCTACCGAATGCTCTGTACAACTCCAACATTACCTCCTTACTCTTGTACTCTATACCAGAACTGACAAAAGCAAATGTCCCATATGCCTTCTTGACTTTCTGATTCACATACTCTGCTGACTTCAGGGTCTGGATAATTACTTCAAGATCCCTCAGTGGAGAGGGAGAAAAAAAATTAGTGTTTGGAATCTGTATGACTTTTTTCAGAGCTGAGGAATCGTACAGAATTAAACATTAACTCTTCCCTCTATGGGTGCTGAGAGACATGCTGGACTTTTCCAGCACTTCATTTTTATTCTATTACAAGATTTGGCAACTTATGGGATATACCATTAACAGATCACCCACAGCGATAGGTATTTCTCCAAGTTCCAATTAAACTTTCCACTGTTTCTGTGCAAAATGAGACAAAAACTAGGAAACACTGACATAAGTATTGACTGAGGAGAGACACACCCTCAAATATATTTGGCGTATCAAAACCTAGATTTCTTTGGATGAGTTTAAGCAGCATAGGTCAAAGCAGAGGCTAATAAGACACAAGATGCAAAAAAGACCAGAAAGGTCAAAAAAGCACATCATGAAATAATGACTGTGCAAAGCAGTGAATAAACAAAGAAAGGGGAAGCCACAGAGCAGGGGTGACTGGAAATATACAAGGAAATTTACTTATCAAGAGTCAGGGAAGAGCCAGGTTACATGACTTTGCTCAGGCTTTGACAATGATTGTGGAATAGGAGGAGCTAAAGCAGTACTACAAATGAAGTGCTGGCAGCAAACACACCAAACCTGACACTTTAAAGTTTGAAACTTGAAGTCAAAGGAAATAGCAGAAGCTAGCCAAGTTGCATCACAGAATCCAACCATTTCCTATGCAAGACCTCAAGTTTATAAAGGGAACTGGAGGCAATCTTAGACCAGTCATTGGTATGTTGCTAGGGGCCATAATAACACAGAATAAAGTTAATGTTCACCCGGAAAGATATATTGAGAAAAACTGGCAGCTACAAGCTAAACAAATCATTTTCAAAAGGCAGTAGAGCCAATCTTAAGTGTGAAAATTGAGCAGAATGAGTCAACAATCAGTCAGAAATACATCCAACACTAAAGAACTAGCTGTTTAAACCTATAACACCCATATACATAGAACATAGCAGCACAGAACAGGCCCTTTGGCCTTCGATGTTGCGCCGACCAATATAAAAAGCAATGCCCCTCCAAACTAAACCATTCCCTTCTCTTCATATACTTATCAACTAACCTCTTAAACGCCACCAAACTTGGCGCATCTACAACTGCTGCAGGCAGGGCATTCCACTCCCGAACCACCCTTTGGGTAAAGAACCTGCCTCTGATATCCGTCCTATAACTATCACCCCTTAATTTAAAGCTGTGTCCCCTTGTGCTAGCTTTTTCCATCCTAGGAAAAAGGCTATCACTATCCACCCTATCTAAACCTCTAATCATCTTATATGTTTCGATTAGGTCCCCTCTTAGCCGCCTCCTTTCTAACGAATACAACCTCAAATCCCTCAGCCTCTCCTCATAAGACCTGCCCTCCATACCAGGCAACATCCTGGTAAACCTCCTCTGTACCCTCTCCAATGCCTCCACATCTTTCTTATAATGTGGGGACCAGAACTGCACACAATACTCCAAGTGCGGCCGCACTAGAGTTTTGTACAGTTGCAACATGACGTTGCGGCTCCGAAATTCAATCCCTCTACCAATAAAAGCCAAGACTCCATATGCCTTCCTAACAACCTTCTCGACCTGACTGCCTACTTTCAGGGATCTATGCACATACACACCAAGATCCCTCTGTTCATCTAGACTACTAAGAATCCTACCATTTGCCCTATACTCTACACATTTATTATTTCTGCCATAGTGCATTACCTCACACTTTTCCACATTAAACTCCATTTGCCACCTCTCGGCCCAGCTCTGCAACTTGTCCAAGTCCCTCTGCAAACTATAACACCCCTCTTCACTATCTACCACTCCAACGACTTTAGTGTCATCTGCAAATTTACTAATCCATCCTTCAATACCCTCATCCAGATCATTTATAAAAATTACAAACAGCAGGGGCCCCAAAACAGACCCCTGAGGTACACCACTTGTCACCGAACTCCAAGATGAATATCTCCCATCAACCACCACCCTCTGTCTTCTATCTGCTAGCCAATTCCTAACCCAATTAGCTAAATCACCCTCTATCCCATACATCTGCATTTTCTGCAGAAGTCTTCCATGGGCCACCTTATCAAACGCCTTACTAAAGTCCATATATACCACATCAACCGCCTTACCCCCATCCACCTCCTTAGTCACTTTTTCAAAAAACTCAATGAGGTTAGTAAGGCACGACCTACCCTTCACAAAACCATGCTGACTATTTCCAATCAATTCATTACTCTCTAAATAAGTATAAATCCTATCCCTAATTATTCTCTCCAATACTTTGCCCACCACAGAAGTAAGACTCACTGGCCTATAATTCCCTGGAAGGTCTCTCTTCCCCTTCTTGAACAACGGGACCACATTCGCTATCCTCCAGTCCTCCGGAACCACACCCATAACCAACGACGACCTGAAGATCAGAGCCAGAGCTCTGCAATCTCCTCTCTTGCCTCCCAGAGAAGCCTAGGGTAAATCCCGTCTGGCCCAGGGGACTTATCCAACTTCAAACCCTCGAGAATATCTAGCACATCCTCCCTATCTACTTGGATACCTTCCAGTTTGCTACCCTGTACATCAGTGTTCTCCATAACTACATTTACATCACCCTGCGTGAATACCGAAGAGAAATATTTATTCAAAATATACAGAATTCAATGTGCCCCCTCCATGCCTAAAAGGCCAATATTATCCACCCTCACCTGAGAAAGGAATCGATGTGCAACCCCGTTCATCCTGCTGGCAGAAAAACCTTTCATTCTGAACCATGAAAGGTTCAGAACGTTTCTGAATCTTTCATGGTTCATGAAAGGTTCAGAACCATCCAATCCTGTTTAATTTGCAAGCTACCATTTCATTTGTGGTACTGCTTTAGCTCCTCATGTCCTCCACAATCTTTGTCAAAGCCCAAACAAAATCATGTAACCTTGCTATTCCCTGACCCTTATTAAGTAAAGGTCCTTGTATATTTCCAGTATTCCTTGCTCTGTGGCTTTCTCTTTGTGTTTATTTACTGCTTTGCACATTGTTTCATCATGTCCTCTTTTGGCCCTTTTCGCATCTTGTGTATTATTAACCTCTGTTTTGATCTATGTTGTTTAAATTTATGTTGTCACACTTTGCACAGAAACAGTAGAAAATTTAATTGGAACATGGAGAAACACCTATCACTGTGGGTGACTTGGTAACTTATGGGATGTACAATTAACAAATCTTAAAACAGAAAAACAAAATACTGGAAAAGTCCAGCACATCTGGCAGCAATCAGCTTCACTGAACGTGATCTAGAAGTCTAATGCAACTTTCCATTTACAATGCTGTTGAAACATTAGATCATTCAAATATCTTACCTTTTTAGTCTTTTAATATTACCCCGCAGAAGATCTTTCATCTTCTCTTCCAGTCTGTTGCAGAGCTGAAACAGACACAGATATATTCAAAATTGAAAAGATACAACTGCAACCAAGAGCAAGGAGCTGGGGTTGCCACAGAGTCAGGGAGTGAGTGCAATTGCATAGATGACACTGGCTGGCAGATGTAACTCACGTTTACAAAATATGAAATCTTATTTTGCAAGTAATGGGCAAGCAGGAAGACCTTAACTGCTAAACTTCTATATGGCATACTGCAGAGTGTAAGTTAGTACAGACACTAACTATGCTACTTTAAGTAATTAAGGCCATAAGACAAACAATACATTTTTTTTAAAACTAGATGCAATAGTATAGAGACACAATATAAAAACAAGGAATTGAGTTTGTAAAGGCCTTAGCTGTAATGCACTGGAGTAGAACATAGAACATTACAGCGCAGAACAGGCCCTTCAGCCCTCGATGTTGCACCGACCAATTAAGAAAAAGCAATGACCCTCTAACCTAAACTATTCCCTTTTCATCCATAAACCTATCCACGGACCACTTAAACGCCCCCAAACTTGGCGCATCTACAACTGCAGCAGGCAGGGCATTCCATACCCTTACCACCCTCTGGGTAAAGAACCTACCTCTGACATCTGTCCTATAACTACCACCCCTTAATTTAAAGCTATGTCCCCTTGTGCTAGCTTTGTCCATCCGAGGAAAAAGGCTATCACGGTCCACACTATCTAAACCTCTAATCATCTTATATGTTTCAATAAAGTCTCCTCTTAGCCGCCTTCTTTCTAACGAAAACAACCTCAAATCCCTCAGCCTCTCCTCATAAGACCTGTCCTCCATACCAGGCAACATCCTGGTAAACCTCCTCTGCACCCTCTCCAATGCCTCCACATCTTTCTTATAGTGTGGGGACCAGAACTGTACACAATACTCCAAGTGCAGCCGCACAGAGTTTTGTACAGTTGCAACATGATGTTGCGGCTCCGAAATTCAATCCCTCTACCAATAAAAGCCAAGACTCCGTATGCCTTCTTAACAACCTTATCGATTTCATTGCCAATTTTCATAGAACATAGAACATTACAGTGCAGTACAGGCCCTTCGGCCCTCAATGTTGCGCCGGCCAGTGGACCTCTAACCTAAACTATTCCAATATCATCCATATGCCTATCCACCGCCCATTTGAATGCCCCCAAAGTAGGCGAGTCCACAAATGCTGCAGGCACGGCATTCCACGCTCTCACCACCCTCAGTGTAAAGAACCTGCCCCTGACATCCATCCTATAACTACCACCTCTTAATTTAAAGTTATGTCCCCTTGTGTTGGTCATCACCATCCGAGGAAAAAGGCTCTCACTATCCACCCTATCCAGTCCTTTGATCATCTTATACGCCTCAGTTAGGTCACCGCGTAATCTTCTTCTCTCCAATGAAAATAACCTCAGGTCCCTCAGCCTTTCCTCATAAGGCCTTCCCACCATACCAGGCAACATCCTGGTAAACCTCCTCTGCACCTTTCCAATGCTTCCACATCTTTCTTATAATGCGGCGACCAGAACTGTCCGCAATACTCCAAGTGCGGCCGCACCAGAGTTTTGTACAGTTGTAACATAACCTCACGGCTCCTAAATTCAATCCCTCTACCAATAAAAGCTAACACACCGTACACCTTCTTCACAACTTTATCAACCTGGGTGCCAACTTTCAAAGAGCTATGTACTTGTACCCCAAGATCCCTCTGCTCGACAACACTATTAAGGGTGCTTCCATTAGCCCTATATTTCACATGCCTGTTATTCCTACCAAAGTGAATCACCTCACACTTATCCATATTGAATTCCATTTGCCACCTCACGGCCCTCACCATTTGAATTCTATTTGCCACCTCACCTGCAACCTATCTATGTCCCTCTGCAAACTGTAACATCCATCCTCGCTGTCTACAACTGCCCCCACTTTGGTATCGTCAGCAAATTTACTAATCCAACCCTCTACACCCTCATCTAGGTCATTTATAAAAATGACAAACAGCAGTGGCCCCAAAACAGATCCTTGAGGTACACCACTTGTAACTGCACTCCAGTTGAATATTTCCCATCAACCACCACCCTCTGTCTTCTATCAGCTAGCCAATTCCTAATCCAAACTGCTAAATCACCTTCAATCCCATGCATCTGCACTTTCTGCAGTAGCCTACCATGGGGAACCTTATCAAACGCTTTGCTAAAATCCATATACACTACATCAACTGCCTTACCCTTATCTACCTCTTTGGTCACCTCCTCAAAAAACTCTAAGGTTTGTGAGGCACGACCCACCCTTCACAAAACCGTGCTGACTATCCCTAATCAATTTATTTCTCTCTAGATGCTTATAAATCCTATCCCTTATAATTCTTTCCAAGACTTTGCCCACAACAGAAGTCAGGCTCACCAGTCTATAATTTCCAGGATGGTCCCTACTCCCCTTTTTGAACAAAGGGACAACATATGCCATCCTCCAGTCTTCTGGCACTACACCTGTAGCCAACGATGACATGAAGATCAAAGCCAAAGGCTCTGCAATCTCCTCTCTAGCCTACCAGAGAATCCTAGGGTAAATCCCATCTGGCCCAGGGGACTTATCAATTTTCACACCCTCAAGATTCGCTAACACCTCCTCCTTATGAACCTCAATCCTGCCCAGTCTACAACCTGGTATCACAGTATTCTCCCCGACAACATTGTCTTTCTCCTGCGTGAATACTGACGAAAAATACTCATTCAGTGTCTCTCCTATCTCCTCAGGCTCCACGCACAACTTCCCATTGCTATCTCTGACTGGCCCTAATCTTGCCCTAACCAATCTTTTATTATTTATATACCTGTAAAAAGCTTTAGGATTCTCCTTAATCCTGTCCGCCAAAGTCTTCTCGTGTCCTCTTCTAGCTCTTCTCAACTCCCTCTTTAGCTCCTTCCTGGCTAATTTATAGCTCTCCAGTGCCCTAACTGAGCCTTCACGTCTCATCATTATATAAGCCTCCTTCTTCCTCTTCACCAGAGATTCAACTTCCCTAGTACACCATGGTTCCCTCACTCAACCATTTCCTCCCTGCCTGGCAGGTACATATTTATTACAGACATGTAGAAGCTGGTCCTTAAATATGCTCCACATTTCAGATGTCCCCAGTCCCTGCAATATCCTGCTCCACCCTATGCATCCTAAATCTCTCCTAATAGCCTCATAATCACCTTTCCCCCAGAATAACTAATGTTATTCAGTATGTGCCCATCCCTTTCCATCACTAAGGTAAACGTAACCGAATTGTGGTCACTATCACCAAAGTGCTCACCTACCTCCAAGTCTAACACCTGGTCTGGTTCATTACCCAGTACCAAATCCAATATAGCCTCACCTCTTGTTGGCCTATCTACATACTGAGTCATGAAACCTTCCTGCACACATTGAACAAAAACTGACCCCTCTAACGTACTTGAACTATAGCTTTTCCAATCGATATTAGAAAAGTTAAAGTCCCCCATTACAACTACCCTGTTACTTTCACACCTATCCAGGATCAACTTTGCAATCCCTTCCTCTACTTCTCTGGAACTTTTTGGAGGCCTATAAAAAACTCCCAACAGTGTGACCTCTCCTTTCTTGTTTCTAATCTCAGCCCACACTACCTCAGCAGACAAGTCCACATCAAACGTCTTTTCTGCCACCGTAATGCTGTCCTTAACTAACAATGCCACTCCTCCCCCTCTTCTACCACCACCTCTGCTCTGACTGAAACATCTGAACCCCGGAAGCTGCAACAACCATTCCTGCCCCTGCTCTATCCATGTCTCTGAAATGGCCACAACATTGAAGTCCCAAGCACTAATCCAGGCTGCAAGTTCATCCACCTTATTGCGTATGCTCCTCGCATTAAAGTATACTCACTTCAAACCACCCTCCCGTTTGCCACTATACTGCTGCGACCTAGAAACCTTATCCGTGACCTCCCTATTCACATCCTCCTGTATACTGGCACAACAATTCAGGTTCCCATCCCCCCCGAATCAGTTTAAACCCCCCCGAATAGCACTGGCAAATTTACCCCCCAAGATATTGGTACCTCTCCGGTTCAGGTGCAGACCATCCCTCTTGTAGAGGTCCCACCTTCCCCAGAATGAGCCCCAATTGTCCAAATACCTGAACCCTTCCCGCCTGCACCATCCTTTTAGCCACGAGTTCAAATGTTCTCTCTCCCTATTCTTTTCTATGCTATCCCGCAGCACAGGTAACAAACCAGAGATAACCACTCCGTTTGTTTTAGCCCTAAGTTTCCACCCTAACTCTCTGAATTTCTGCTTTATATCCCCATCCCTTTTCCTACCTACGTCATGGGTACCTACATGCACCACAACTTAGGGCTGGTTCCCCTCCCCCTTAAGAATCCCGAACACTTGGTCAGAGATATCACTGACCCCAGCGCCCGGGAGGCAACACACCAACCGCGAGTCCCGCTCCTTCCCACAGACTGTCCTATCTATCCCCTTAACTAGGGAGTCCCCAATCACTAATCCAGATCTTTTCTTCCCCCTTCCCACCTGAGCATCAAGGACAGGCTCAACTCCCAAGACCTGTACTCCATGGCTTACCCCAGTTGTATCTTCACCCCCAACAGCATCCAAAGCAGAGTAACTATTATGTAGAGGATCAGCCTCAGGGGAACTCTGCACTGACTGCTTCTTACCCCTTCTAACAGTCATCCATGTATCACATTTAGGAGTAACTATCTTCCTGTAGCTTTTATCAATAGCCATCTCTGCTTCCCTAATAATTCTTAGTTCCTCCAGTTCCAACTCCACGTCCCTAACACGGTCCTCAAGGAGGTGGAACTGGATGCACCTCTGGCAGGTGCAATCAGCTGGAACACTACCAGTGTCCCTCACCTCAAACATCTCACAGGAGGTACATCGCACTGCCTGCACTGCCATCCCTATTACTTCCTTTACACAGAAACAAATATAAACTTAAACTTACCTGCCCACACTCCTAGTCGCTCTCCTTTTTTATTAGGTTAGAGGAGGGGGGAGGGTTGGGATACTCTACACGTGTACAGTATCGGGATTCTTCACCATCCCAATTTATGGAAGTCCAGGTGAAAAAAAAAGTCCTGCACAGGCCTCCCTGTGACTACTTCCTGTATCCGGTTTTAAAAGTTAAAAAAACTAGAGACGATTTTTGGGGAGAAAAAAAAACAGAAATTTACTCACCAGCTCTCCTCACACCAGCCGCTCCCAAGGAACAATAAATAAGGAACAACAAGGAACTTTCAGGGATCTATGCACATATACACCTAGATCCCTCTGTTCATCAACACTATTAAGAGTCCTACCATTAGTCCTTTATCTACACATTTGGTATTCCTGCCAAAGTGAATTACCTCACACTTTTCCGCATTAAACTCCATTTGCCACCTCTTGGCCCAGCTCTGCAACTTGTCCAAGCCCCTCCTCACTATCTACCACTCCTCTGACTTTGGTGTCATCCGCAAATTTAGTAATAAATTTCTATACCCTCATCCAGATCATTTATAAAAATTACAAACAGCAGTGGCCCCAAAACAGGTCCCTGAGGTACACCACTTGTAACCGAACTCCATGATGAATAATTCCCATCAACCACCACCCTCTGTCTTCTATCAGCTAGCCAATTCCTGATCCAATTAGCTAAATCACCCCCAATCCCATACATCTGCATTTTCTGCAGAAGCCTTCCATGGGCCACCTTATCGAACACCTTACTAAAGTCCATATATACCACATCAACTGCCTTATCCCCGTCCACCTCTTTGGTCACTTTTTCAAAAAACTCAATAAGGTTAGTAAGGCACAACCTACCCTTCACAAAACCATGCTGACTATCTCCAATCAATTCATTTCTCTCTAAATAACTATAAATCCTATCCCTAATAATTCTTTCCAATACTTTGCCCACAACAGAAGTAAGACTCACTGATCTACAATTCCCAGGAAAGTCTCTATTCCCCTTCTTGAACAATGGAACAACATTCGCTTTCCTCCAGTCATCCGGCACCATACCTGTAACCAACGACGACCTGAAGATCAGAGCCAGAGACTCTGCAATCGCCTCTCTTGCCTCCCAGAGAATCCTAGGGTAAATCCCGCCCGGCCCAGGGGACTTATCTATTTTCAAACCCTCAAGAATATTTAACACCTCCTCCTTATCTACTTCAATACTTTCCAGTTTACAACCTTGTATCCCAGTGTTCTCCACAACTACATTTACGTCTCCCTGCATGAATACTGAAGAGAAATATTTGTTCAGTGCCTCACCAATCTCTTCAGGCTCCACGCATAACTTCCCACTGCTGTCTCTGACTGGCCCTAATCTTGCCCTAGCCAATCTTCTATTCTTAACATAACGTAGCGCATTTTGATTTCAACTTTCTACTATACTAAGGACATTAAAACAATATAACTGATTCAGTTTAAATTCTACTATAGAACATTACAACGCAGAACAGGCCCTTCGGCCTCCTTCAATACCCTCATCCAGATCATTTATAAAAATTGCAAACAGCAAGGGCCCCAAAACAGATCCCTGAGGTACACCACTTGTAACCAAACTACACAATGAATATCTTGCATCAACCACCACCCTCTGTCTTCTATCTGCTAGCCAATTCCTAATGCAATTAGCTAAATCACCCTCAATCCCATACATCTGCATTTTCTGCAGAAGCCTTCCATGGGCCACCTTATCGAATGCCTTACTAAAGTCCATATATACCACATCAACTGCCTTACCCCCATCCAACTTGGCGCATCTACAACTGCCGCAGGCAAAGCATTCCATACCCTTACCACCCTCTGGGTAAAGAACGTATCTCTGACATCCGTCCTATAACCACCACCCCTTAATTTAAAGCTATGTCCCCTTGTGCTAGCTTTCTCCATCCTAGGAAAAAGGCTATCACTGTCCACACTATCTAAACCTCTAATCATCTTATATGTTTCAATAAGGTCTCCTCTTAGCTGCCTTCTTTCCAATGAAAACAACCTCAAATCCCTCAGCCTCTCCTCATAAGACCTGCCCTCCATACCAGGCAACATCCTGGTAAACCTCCTCTGTACCCTCTCCAATGCCTCCACATCTTTCTTATAATGCGGGGACCAGAACTGCACACAATACTCCAAGTGCGGCCGCACTAGAGTTTTGCACAGTTGCAACATGACGTTGCGGCTCCGAAATTCAATCCCCCTACCAATAAAAGCTAAGACTCCATATGCCTTCTTAACAACCTTATCGACTTGATTGCCAACTTTCAGGGATCTATTAACATATACACCAAGATCCCTCTGTTCATCAACACTATTGAGAGTCCTACCATTAGCCCTATACTCTACACATTTGTTATTCCTGCCAAAGTGAATTACCTCACACTTTTCCACATTAAACTCCATTTGCCATCTCTCGGCCCAGCTCTGCAACTTGTCCAAGTCTCTCTGCAAACTATAACATCCCTCTTCACTATCTACCACTCCTCCGACTTTGGTGTCATCAATTCAGCAAGTTCTTATCATAGGAATTAGAAGGCTAGGTATTAAGGAGACTAATATCACTGCTGAGAAAGCCTAAAGATGACTTGACAGAAGTGAGAGTATGAGATGATATGCCAGCTAGCAATGAGAATTCATTCAAATAGAGACATGCAAGTTAAATTAATATTCTGGAGTAGCTGGTCAGCCTCATATTTTCTTAAACACCACATTCCCTTAATTTCTCACATGCATTCAGGGTATACAATGAAACTAAAAATATACAGGAAAACACTCAAACTATTTGATTAGAGTCACAGGATTATACAATACAGGAGAGATCACTTAGCCCATCATTTCTTTGAAAATTAGTGCTGCACTCTTGCTCCTTTCCCACAGCCCTGAAATTATTTATATAAAATCTTTTTAAAAGTTACTGTGAATATGCTTCCATCATCCTTTCAGGCAGCACATTCTAGATCATGAAAACTCTGGAATTTCCCATGTCACTTCCAATTCTTTTGTCAGTCACCTTAAACTTATTTTCTCAGGTTACCCAGTCTTTTGCAACTGGAAGTAGTTTCTCCTTATTGACGCCATCAAAGCCCTTCATTTTAATGTTCCCAAAACCTGCTCTGCTGCAGGAGAATAATGCCTGTAGCTATAATCCCTCCATATGGTCAAAAATGTCTCTGACACTAATCTAACAAATAACCTCAGCACGTCCGAGGCTTTCACACGCTTCTTAAAATCTCAGATATTCCAACAGTCTATTTAAAAGATTCAGTGCAACTACCTTGCTATTATACTATTAATAAAGTCAAGAATTCCACGTGCATTTTAACATCTTCTCAACTTGTCCTGTGACCTTCAAAAACAAGTGGAACTCGTTTTTGTAGGTTACAAGAACGTAACCTACAAAACCAATGGCATTTTTATATTGTCTTTAATGTAGAGAAACATCAAGGTGTTTAATGCATAACTCCCTTAAACGGATATCAATGCAAACATGCATGTAAAACACCCTCATTAAATACGATTGTACATGTTTAAGAAATAGCACTTTCCAAACATTCTACTCCCATAATTTTATGGGCAATCAAATCACCTCCCTGCTCAAGCAGTACTACAAGTGAACATGGGAAATAGGAGCAACAGTAGGCTATTCAGCCTGTTGATCATCCATCTTTTAAGCCATTCTTCTTACTACAGCCACAAACCTTGATGCCATTAGTATCCAAAATTTTGTCTTCAATATGTTGAATGATTGAGTTTCCAGAGTCCTCTGGAATAGAAAATTACCATTTGAAATTCTCCTCACCTCAGTTCTAAATGGCCTAACCCTTTTTTGAAGATGTTTTCTCTAGCCCACCCCCCTCCCCACACACACACACACACACACACCACACACACACACACACACACACACACACACACACACACACACACACAAAGTTCTGGCTCACCAGCCAGGAGGAAAATCGTATCCACATCCATGTCTTGCAAAACCTTTTGTGCAAGTTTCAATGATATAAGCTCTAATTCTTCAAAACTCCTTAAGGGCACAGTCCCAATTTTCTTAATCCCGCCTCGTAAAAGAATCTTGCCCTCCCAGATATTAATCTAGAGAACCTCAGTGGACTCCTTCAATGTTAAGTATGTTCTTCCTCAATTAAGGGAAATAATATTTACACAATACTCCAGTTGTGGTGTCCCAAAGCACTATACAATGCAAAAGACATTTTTCTTTACTCCTGTACTCAAAATCCCTTTGTGATGAAGGCCAACATACCATCTGCCCACCTAATTGCTTGTGGTATCTGCACTCAAACAATGACACCCATTTCACATCAGTTCCCTAACTTTCCATTTAGAAAATACTCTGCCTTTCTTATTTCTACCGAAGTGGATAACTTCACATTTATTCACATTCCAACTGCCATGTCCTTAACCATTCCCTTAGCCTGCCCAAATCCCTTTGAAGCCACGCTGCATCCTCCTCAGAACTCATATTTCCACCTTTCTACCACTCCGTTTTCTACCTATTAACCAATCCATGTCAGTATATTATCCCAAATCCCATCTGCTTTAAATTTTGTTTACTAATTACTCCTATACGTTAAAAGCCTTCTAAAAATATACCACATCCATTGGTTCTCTTATCTATGTCACAAGTAACATTCTCAAAAAACTGTCAATAGATTTGTCAAATATAATTTCCTTTTCATAAATCTACATGGACTCTGGCCAATCACAATATTTTCTAAGTGCCCAGTTATCAAAGTGGCAAAGATTAGTGGGAGACTGGAGGATTGAGAAATCTTAAAAGAAAGCCACAAAAAACTATGAAGATAGGGCAACGTGGTAGGACAGTGGTTAGCAATGCTGTTTCACACTCCAGGAAGCTTCGATTCCCGGCTTAGGTCACTGTCTATGTGGACTTTTGCACATCCTCTAGGTTTTCCGGTTTCCTTCCACAGTCCAAAGATGTGTGGAGTAGATCGATTGGCCATGCTAAAATTGCCCCTTAGATTCCTGAGATGTGTAGATTAGTGAGATTAGTGGGTAAAATATGTAGGAGTATGGGGGTAGGCCCTGTGTGGGGTTGTGGTCAGTGCAGACTCGATGGGCCAAATGGCCCCTTTCTACACTGTAGGGTTTCTATAACTCTATAGTGAGATTATGAGAATAAACCAGCTCAAAAGAAAAAAACAAAAGTTTCAAATAATTAACATGAACAAGAGTGGTAAGGTAAACATTGGAGACCACTGCTCTGAAGGAACAAACTCCAATCCGGATGCAGCCTGCAGCAGGCGTAGTTTGGAGACCCCTGCTTTACAGGATGAGAACAGGTTTAACAAGAAACAAGAAATGGCTCAGACACTGACACACAATACCTGTTTCAGTCTTCATAACAGAAGACACAAATATCATGCCAAAAATTGACGACAATGCAGGGTATAGCAGGTGAGGACCTAGAAATAATTATCATTAAAGAAAGTTGGGCAAACTAATGGGGCTAAAGGTAGACAAGTCTCCTGGCCCTGCTGAATGCAACCCAGGATACTAGAAGAGATGGCAGGGGAAATAGCAAGTATACTTGTGGTAGTTTACCAAAATTCGCTGGACTCTGGGGTGGTTCTGGCAGATTGGAAAACAGCAACTGTAATGCCACTGTTTTAAAAGGGAGGTAACAAATGGCGGGTAACTATAGGCCGGTTACCTTAACTCCTGTAGTGGGGAAAGTGCTTAAATCTACCATCAAGGAAGAAATAGTAGCTCTGAGAGATTTGGTGTACCTTTCTCCAGAAGACAGGCACAAACTAATTTGTTTCTCCGTCATTTATTCTTTATTTCTCCTTCCTCTGCCTATATAAAACCCAGCTTTGCTGCTGTTAATCATACATAAAGGAGTGTTTCCACTCCACTTTCATGTTTCTCACCAACTTGCATTCATATTCTCTTTTCCCTTCATCCTTTGTTGGGTTCCAAATTACTCCCAATCCTCAGGCTTATCGCTTTTTCTGCTACCTTTTAAGCCTTTTCCTATGACCTAATGCAATCTTTAACTTATTTCTTTTCAACAGTGCCTCCCGTGTCACTCAACTAATAGGCAATACTCTGGGTACCAATCAAGGTTCAAATCCATGTTCAAGAGATGGTGAAACTTGAATTCAGTAAAAATCTAGAATTGCAAGTTTAATGATGACCACGAAACCATTGCCAATTGTCATATCTATTCCCTTATGGATCGTGAATACCTGTGCTTCGCAACACAATCCCAACTCTCCAAAATCTCAGAACCTTCAACTGGCTTTCAACCAGTTACCTATTATATATTGTGTCAAAGCTATGAGATCTGAGCTGTCAGAATAACAGAAATGGTTCACTCTACCCAACATTGTGGTCACACCAGCACCTTATAATGACCCTATCTTTCCTCCAAAAGTCTGCTATAAAGCAAGTCACAGCAAAACAATGAACACAACAAGATGGTAGAAGGTACCTGACGAACCCCAGTCTTTTTGCATTCAGCAATTAATACACTGATATGCACATCTCAAAAAATGGCACTATCATTGCTGAATAAAACTTATTGTAATGAAAGTGGAGGGCCATATGTCCAATATTTACCGTTTCAATTGCTGCTCGTCCTTTGTTATCAGCTTCATAGCTATGGATGTCAAATGTCAGCAGCTTATCCGTATACATTCGAAGAGTTGCAAAGCTACAAGGAAAAATTCATTACAGTTTAAAAATACAGTATGACACTTGTGCAACTTGGACTCTTTTTCCTTTCTGTTGAATAGATGCTGAGAGAATGCTTTCCCCTCATGGAGAAATCCAGAACTAGGGGCCATAGTTTTAAACTAAAGACGGTCCAAATTCAGACAAAGATGGAGAGGAATTTCTCCTCTCAGAGGATTGTTAATCTTTGGAATTCTGTACCTCAGACAATACTGGAGTCTGGATCATTGTAGATCTGTCTTGGCCTTCAATATATTCAAGGAAGTCAAAGCATCAGGCAGGAAACTGGAGTTGAGGCCACAATCACATCTGCCATGTTCTTATTGAATGATGGAACAGCTCCAAGAGGCTGAATGGCCCAAACCTGCTCCTAATTCTTGCGTCTCTGTGCTGTGTAAAGAAATCATGTTGCTGGATTTACCACCTCCAGCCCTTTGGCATAATTTCCATTTCTGAAGATTTTTGAAAAATCAGTTTCACTAAATCTCACTCCCCTGCTTCTGCTTGCCAGAACATATATAATTCTGGATCCTACTAACTTTTAGCATTAGCTTCTATACTTTTTTCACTATGAATGTTTCTCTCTCGTATTATGCAGGCAATCCTACATTCTTCTGCAAGGAAGAAATGAACATCTGGATGATTTGATAACAGGGTTATGGTGAGTGAGTCACACAATACCAAGTTTCTGTTATTCACTGTCAAATGAAACTCATTCTTGTGAGGACTTTCCAGTGATAGAAATCAATATATTGGTATATGAAGCACAAACTCTCTGCAGGAAAGATACGTGCCGGCAAGGAGGAAGGATGGGAAAGGTAGGATTAGAGAACCGTGGCTTACCAGGGATATTGAGGACTTGATCAGGAAGAAGCGAGAGGCTTACATTAGATCTAGGCAACTGGGGACTGAGACATCTCTGGAAGCTTATAGAGAGTGTAGACAAGATCTTAAAAGGGGTGTTAGAAAGGCAAAAAGGGGCCATGAAGTGGCTCTGGCAGGTAGGATTAAGGAAAATCCTAAGGCATTTTACACCTATGTAACGAGCAAAAGGATGGTTAGAGGCAAGATTGGACCTCTCAGGGACAGAGGAGGGGATCTATGCTTAGAGCCTGAGGGAATGGGGGAGATCCTGAATGAATACTTTGCGTCGGTATTCACGCAGGAGACTGGCCAGATGTCTGTTGCTGATGTTGACAAAGTTGAGGATCGGTTGAGGGAAATAAAGATTACGAGGAAAGAGGTGTTGGGGCTGTTAGGCAGCTTAAAGACATATAAAGCTCCGGGGCCTGATGGCATTTACCCCAGGCTGCTAAGGGAGTTGAGGGAAGACTTGGCTGGGCCTCTGACGCAAATCTTTGTCTCTTCCTTGGACACAGGTGAGGTCCCAGAGGACTGGAGGATAGCAAACGTAGTACCGTTGTTTAAAAAAGGTCAGAGGGATCACCCAGGGAACTATAGGCCGGTGAGCTTGACTTCAGTTATAGGTAAGCTAATGGAGAGGATCCTTAGGGACAGGATGTATGAGCATCTGGAGCGCTGCGATCTGATCAGGGATACGCAGCATGGCTTCGTCAAGGGGAAGTCTTGTCTTACAAATCTAGTGGAATTTTTTGAAGAAGTGACAAAAACAGTTGATGAAGGACATGCTGTTGATGTCGTCTACATGGATTTCAGTAAGGCGTTTGACAAGGTTCCTCATGGTAGACTGATAGAGAAGGTGAAGGCGCATGGGATACAGGGCCGGGTAGGTAGATGGGTCGAGAACTGGCTCGGGAGGAGGAGACAGAGGGTAGTAGTGGAAGGCTATTTTTCCGACTGGAAGCCTGTCACTAGTGGAGTGCCACAAGGCTCAGTACCAGGTCCTCTTCTATTTGTGGTCTACATAAACGACTTGGAAGTTGGGGTAGATGGTGACATCAGCAAATTTGCTGATGACACTAAGATGCTTGGATTGGCGGGTACAGAGGAGCAGTGCCAGGCAATACAACAGGACATGAAGGTTGGTAGACTGGGCAGATAGATGGCAAATGGAATTTAATCCGGATAAATGCGAGGTGATGCATTTTGGCCAGAAAAATGTAGAAGAGAGTTATAGGATAAAAGGTAAAACTATTCGGAGTATAGAGACGCAGAGAGACTTGGGGGTGCAGGTTCACAAGTCTCTGAAGGTGTCTTCACAGGTGGAGAAGGTGATAAAGAAAGCTTATAGTATGTTAGCTTTCATTGAAAAGGGTATAGAATACAAGAGTAGGAGTTTGATGTTGCAATTGTATAGAACGTTGGTTAGGCCTCACTTGGAATACTGCATCCAGTTCTGGTTGCCGTACTATCGGAAGGATGTGGAGTCCTTGGAGAGAGTGCCGAGGAGGTTTACCAGGATGCTGCCTGGTATGGAAGGACTGTCTTATGAGGAACGATTAAATAGACTGGGGTTGTTTTCCCTTGAAAGACGTCGGCTTAGAGGGGATCTAATAGAGGTGTATAAGATTATAAGGGGTATAGATAGAGTAAATGGTGGTAAACTTTTTCCACCTTCAGAAATGGATAGGACGAGGGGTCATGGCCTTAGGGTGAGGGGGGCTATGTATAAGACGAATATTAGAGGGCAGTTTTTCACACAAAGGGTAGTGGGGTGTGGAATGCACTGCCGAGTAAGGTGGTGGGAGCAGGCACGCTGGGGCTGTTTAAGGGTCTCTTGGACAGCCACATGAGCGGTATGCAGATAGAGGGATATAGTAGGACTGTTTAACTATGGCTTTTTTTTTCCCACAGGTAATTCGGTCCATACTTGACCAACAAGGAGCATGCATTCGGCAGGTGGTGCGAGGGCAGCTCTTGGATGTTGATTCATGGGTTGCCTGGTGCTTCATGTCGTAAATGAGTGCTTTATCTGGACCATCTGAAGGGCACCATGACAGCTCAGTGACTATCGCTGTAGCTGTGCAGACGCTTGGAATTGGGCCGGTGTCTGTGGGAGTTTGCGCGTTCTCCCCGTGGTTGCGTGGGTTTTCTCCAGGCGCTCCGGTTTCCTCCCACATCCCAAAAATTCGCTCTTAGGCTGATTGGGAAACAAATTGTCCTTACATTGAGATTCTTCCATATTAGGAATAACCTAAAATTAGAATAGGATAATGGAATTGTTACTATATAGTTATGACGGCGGCGCGGGTTCGTTGGGCCGAAGGGCCTGTTTCCCGTGCTGTGTTGCTCTAAAAAAAAATGATAGAGAATGGAAGGTAAAGGAAAACAGACATTACAGAGGGAGAGAGAAATAGATTGTGTTCAAGTGAGGGAAACAAGCTAAAATATACATACACCAGCACAGCTCAGATTTCTGGAAGGTGGAGGATGGATTAGGCTTGCATTATGGAGTGTACAATTAACAAAGGCATGGCTTAGGGCTTCAGTAATAGATAAGCCGAGACAGAGGCAGTCAGCAATGTTAAGAGGTGGAAATCGGCAGATCTTAGGTGAAGGCTTGAATGAGGTCAGTTTAAACTCAAATATGGCACCAAGTTTGGCAGCAGTATGGTTCAGCCTGAAATAGCGAGCATGGACTGAAGAAAATGACCCTGATCTTTCCAAAATTCAGTTTGAAGAAATTTTTGTTCATCTATTATTACACCTTGGATAAGCAGTCAAAGGATTTAGCAGTCATAGAGGAGGTGGGAAAAGCAACGGTGAGGTAGAAGGATGTCGTGTACATACATGCAGAAAATGTTGGATATGGAACAGCGCCAGGGTCCTAAGTTCAATTCCAGCCTTGTGTCAGTGAGTGTGGAGTTTGCATATTCTCCCCACGTCTGCATGAGTTTCCTCCAAGTGCTCTGGTTTCCTCCCACAGACCAAAGATGTGCCGTTTAGGTTGATTGGCCATGATAAAATGACCCTGAGTGTCAGGGAGATTAGCAGGGTAAATGAATATATTTGGTTATGGAAATAGTGACTTGGGTGGGCTTGTAGTCGGTACAGACTTGACAGGCCAAGTGGCCACTTTTTGTACTGTAGGGACTCTACATCCCTGATTCATTACCAAGAGAGGCACGTAGATGAACAGGACAAAGTCACGGACCGATCTGTGGAGATATCAGTCTAGGGATGGAAAATGAAGCCACTGAAACGATTATCAGGCAATGACTGGCTAGCTAAGAAAGAAAGCAGGCCAATGCACCTGGACAGCGAAAAACCATTTGAACATGATGGAGTGGTCAACTATATAAAAACATGTCGAGCAGAATGGGAACATGAGGAGCAATAGGTTATCAGTCATATAGCATGTCACTTTGTTAAGAGCTGTTTGGGTACTGTGACCAGAAGGATATCTGATCGAAGACGCAAACACCTAGAAGGATGGGAATCAATGAGAGGCAACATCACGTTCAAGGACTTGGGAGAATAAAGGGAAGTTGGAGATGGGATGGCAGTTTGCAATTGGGAGGACTCATGTTTTCTCTTAAGGGGTGGGGTTTGATTTGAAGGAGATTAGAGTACAATGCTGCAGGGAAGAGGATTGTTAACAGCAACTAACATCAAACATAAGAGAAGAAATTGGAAGTCAATTTAGCTCCAACAGAGTTGAAGCAGCAGAAAGTGGGTCACGTTCTCTCCATGCTCATCTTGTGCATAAGTAAGTGGCATGGTGGCACAATGATTAGGTCTGCTGCCTCAGCATCAGGGACCCGGGTTCAATTCCTGCCTTGGGTCACTGTTCAGTTTGCACATTCTCTCCATGTCTGCATGAGTTTTCTCCACATTCCCAACATGAGGGGTTAGGTTGGTTGGCCTTGCTAAATTGCCCCTTAATGTCAGGGGGATTAGAAGGGCAAATATATGGGGTTACATATATTTAGGACCTGAATGGGATTATTGTCGGTGCCGGCTCAATGGGCCAAATGGCCTCCATTTGTAGATTCTACGAATTTTGGCGGTGAGGTAAGAGATGGGGAGTGAAGCATCAGAAAAATACAGTTTAAGTTCAGGACAACATTGGCGACATATTGAAAAACTGCTGTACAATTTTCAATGAATACGACTAGCTTGAAAACTCTCTTACCTGCCACTTTTTGCAACATAGGTCACCAAGTATCCATTTTCTCCTAAATTGTGAACTGTCTCTGTCATATTTTGTTCCTGAAAAATGGGCTGCAAGGCATCAAGTACAGTCCTGCCATCAGCTGACGCAAAAGAAAACCAAACTCATGTTAACGGATGACTGCAGAAATTAAGTTACAATACAGGCAGTGCAGTCATGTGAAGTCATAGAAGTAAGAAATTGGACTAAAATTCAAACAATATGTTGAAAGATTAGAAGCTTTGGTACATAGTCATTGAAACCAGAGGTTGTGTACACAAGTAGTGGACAAAAGAGAGCATGTTGGGATACAAAGCTCGGGGTGTGACTTCTAAATCAATGGAATACAAGGTGAATACAGCCTTGGTACGTTCGGCGAGCAGGGTCGGGGGGGGGGGAAAGGAGCGGCGTACTGGGGGGGGGGGACAGCGAGCGGGGGGAGCGAAGGGTCGGGGGGAGGAGGGAAGGGATCGGGGGAGGGGGAAGGGAGGGATCGGGGGAGGAGGGGAGGAGGGAAGGGGTCGGGGGGGAGGGGAGGGATCGGGGGAGGGGAGGGAGGGGGAGGGGGAGGGAAGGGAACGGGGGGAGGGACGGAGGGGAGGGATCGGGAGGGACGGATCGGAGGGACGGAGGGGACGGATCGGAGGGGGGGGAGGGGAGGGATCGGAGGGGGGAGGGGAGGGATCGGGAGGGGGGGAGGGGAGGGATCGGAGGGGGGGAGGGGAGGGATCGGAGGGGGGAGGGGAGGGATCGGGGGGGAGGGGAGGGATCGGAGGGGGGGAGGGGAGGGATCGGAGGGAGGGGGGGGGAGGGGAGGGATCGGAGGGGGGGAGGGGAGGGATCGGAGGGGGGGGAGGGAGGGAGGAGGGGGGGGGATCGGAGGGGGGAGGGATCGGGGGGGGGGGGGGGGGGGGAGGGATCGGGAGGGGGGGAGGGGAGGGATCGGAGGGGGGAGGGATCGGAGGGGGGGGGAGGGGAGGGATCGGAGGAGGGGGAGGGGGAGGGATCGGAGGGGGGAGGGATCGGAGGGGGAGGGATCGGAGGGGGGAGGGATCGGAGGGGGGGAGGGAGGAAGGGATCGGGGGGGGAGGGAAGGGGAGGGAGGGAAGGGATCGGAGGGGGGAGGGAAGGGATCGGAGGGAAGGGAGGGGGGGAGCGGTGCGGGGGGTGAGCGAGGGAGGTGGGGGGGGTGACGGGGGGGGGGGGTGAGCGGGAGGTGGGTGGAGTGGGGGATGGGGGGGTGTTGTGGTGTGGGGGGGGTGGGGGGTGAGGAGGTAAGGAAGTAAGTTTCCCATGGGGAAGAGCAGGTTAGGGCTACGGCCAGCACGGAGCCGCAAACAGGCTGCAGGCCCGGGCCGAGGCCCGCAGGTCGAGGGTCGCTGTCCAACCTCAGGCCCACGAACCGCTCCCGCGACCTGCAGCTTAGACTCAGAGCGTGCGGCTCTGTCAGCCGAGCACTCGCTTCCCCAGGCCCTGCGCTCTTTTTTTGGCTGATCGTGACCAGACTCACCTGGTGCCGAAAGACAAAAATCCAGGAGATGCTGCTGGACCGCCATGGCTCGAGCTACAGCAGGCCATGCCGAGCGCGAGCGGGAACCGCCCAGCATTCACCATCCAAAGTAAACTCCGCCCACCGACCTCACACGCCCCACCGTCAGTCCCCGCCCACCGACCTCACACGCCCGCCCCACCGTCAGTCCCCGCCCACCGAGCTGACGCGCCCCCCCGTCAGTCCCCGCCCACCGAGCTGACGCGCCCCACCGTCAGTCCCCGCCCACCGAGCTGACGCGCCCCACCGTCAGTCCCCGCCCACCGAGCCTGTCCCTGCCTATTTAGGAGGCCCCGCCTACCAAGCCTAACCTCAGGATCTCTGACCCTGTCTGGCCATCACACAAGACTACTCGAGGAGGTACCATCCTGTATCTGTCCCTTTGTCACAGAGCTTGTCACGGCTATTTTGTTGATTGATGATAAATTGCTGTTTGTTTATAATATTTAAAAGGATGGGATTTGTCAGAGCTTTGTGACACTGCACTGGTACAGAAGTAGAGCAGGTACAGAAAGGGTGTGACTTTTAAGTTTGGAGTTATCCAGGATCTCACCTGCCCACTACAAATCACCATCCTGTTCATTGACACTGTCTCTTGTTCTTCCACCTTGACAACTGATAGACACTTTACTATTTGATTCACAGCTGGGTGTTTAAAATCAAAGGTAATCTTCTTCAAGGTCAACTGACAACCTAGACTGTCAGGGCTCATCTGCCTATGTGGCACGACCACCATGTTAAATGGGACATATTTTGAATACATCTAGCAGTTCCAAATAGGTATCCATGAGACACTGTGGGCCATTAGCTGCACCAGAATTGTATTCAGCCACAATCTGTATCCTTATATCCTCCACTCTATCAAAGAACAAAGAACAAAACAGCATGGGAAACAGGCTCTTCGGCCCAACGAGCCTGCGTCGCCACCCCGATGTTCCCACCTCTACCCGCGATCCCTGACAATGTTTATAGATCTATGGATTGAAAACCAAATTTGAGACAATTTAGGGAGAATTTGTTTTGCCAATTAGCCTAAGAGCACATCTTTGGGATGTGGGAGGAAATCGGAGTGCCCGGAGAAAACCCACACAAGCACAGGGAGAATGCGCAAACTCCCACAGAGACAGGTCCAAATTCATGTATCTGCACGGCACAGCAATAGTCACTGAGCTGTCATGTTGCCCATCAAATGGTCCAGGTCAAGCATACACTAACGACATGAAGCACTAGGATACTTTCGAAAAAGATCCAAGAGCAGTCCTCTCACGACCCATCGCGTGTATGCCCCTTGTTAGACAACAAGGTGGACCAAAGGTGATATCATTATCACCAAGCCAGAGAATCAAACCCTGGTTCAGTGAAGAGTGCAGGAGGGCAAGCCATAAACAACAAAGGGCATACCTAAAAATAAGTTATCAACCTTGTGAAGTTACAACACAGGACTACTTGTATGCCAAACAGCATAAGCAGCAAGTATAAATAGAGCTAAGTGATCCCATAACCAGTGGATCAGATCTAAGTTCTGGAGTCTTGCCACATCCAGTCATGAATGGTGATAGACAATTAACAACTTACTGGAGAAAGAGGCTATGAAAAGCGATTGAGGAGAGATTGGAGAAACTTAGTTTGTTCTCACTGAAACAACAGAGGTTGACCTGATAGAAGTCTACAAAATTATGAGAGACATGGACAGAGTGGACAGTCAGAAGTTTTTTCCCAGGGTGGAAGAGTCAATTTACTAGGGGCGCAGGTTTAAGGTGCAAGAGGCAAGGTTTAAAGGAGATGTACAAGGCAGACTTTTGACACAAAGAATAGTGAGTGTCTGGAATACTCTGCCGGGGGAGATCGTGGAAGCAAAAGCGACTTTTAAGGGACATCTTGACAAATACATGAATATGATGGGAATAGAGGAATATGGTCCCCAGAAGGGTAAGGGGTTTTAATTAAGTCGGCAGCATGGTCAGTGCAGGCTCGGAGGACTGAAGAGCCTGTTCCTGTGTTGTAATTTTTTTTGTTCTTTGTTTCACAAATATTCCCATTCTCAGTGATGGAAGAGCCCAGTACATCAGTCAAAAGATAAGACTGAAGAATTTACGACGATGTTCAGCAGAAGTGTGCAGGATGGATGTTCTATCTTTTTATCACAGTATCGTCACAAAAGAGTAATGAACAGCTCTATCAATTTGCCACAGACTTAGCCAAGCTGTTCCAGTACAGCTGCAAGAATGGGATCTACCCAGCAATGTGGAAAATTGCCTCGGTATGTCCTGTCCACAAGAAACAGGACAAATCCAACTTGGCCAATTACCATCCCATTAGTCGTCAATAAAGTGATGGAAGGTGTTAAGATCCATGCCAGAAACTCCAAGGTATTTTATGAAGTTAACCTCGACCCTAAGTTTTACATTTGATTTTGGCATTAAGGAGCATAAGATGTTTCACTCCAGATATAATCCAAGTGACCCCTAGGAAACCTTTATCAAACAAAGTTTATTTAAGAACATAGTTAAAGTATATGAATTAGCGTAACTTTTACTCATTACAAGACTTAAACATGGCACAGTATAACTCCTAACAGCTAGCAATCTCCGCTGTTTCAAGTTAAACACCATAGAACATAACAGCACAGAACAGGCCCTTCGGCCTTCGATGTTGTGCCGACCAAAATAAAAAGCAATGCCCCTCCAAACTAAACCATTCCCTTCTCTTCCATATACTTATCAATTAACCTCTTAAACGCCACCAAACTTGGCGCATCTACAACAGCTGCAGGCAGGGCATTCCACTCCCTAATCACTCTTTGAGTAAAGAACCTACCTCTGATATCCGTCCTATAACTCATACCCCTTAATTTAAAGCTGTGTCCCCTCGTGCTAGCTTTCTCCATCCTAGGAAAAAGGCTATCACTGTCCACCCTATCTAAACCTCTAATCATCTTATATGTTTCAATAAGATCCCCTCTTAGCCGCCTCCTTTCTAACGAAAACAACCTCAAATCCCTCAGCCTCTCTTCATAAGACCTGCCCTCCATACCAGGCAACATCCTGGTAAACCTCCTCTGTACCCTCTCCAATGCCTCCACATCTTTCTTATAATGTGGGGACCAGAACTGCACACAATACTCCAAGTGCGGCCGCACTAGAGTTTTGTACAGTTGCAACATGATGCTGCGGCTCCTAAATTCAATCCCCCTACCAATAAAAGCTAAGACTCCATATGCCTTCTTAACAACTTTATCCACTTGACTGCCTACCATCCCACAGGCATACACAATTCTTCAGATTTAGCATAATATGATGGGAATTGTAACACTTCTGGACAAAAATCTAGGCCAGCTGTTTGCAGAGAGACATATATCCTCAAAACAGCCAAATTTCAGAGAAGTAAACACAAGTAACACAACAACATTTAAACTGCAAAAACCCCAATTTCAGACAGAAACAAAAGTTACTTCTCTCAGCTTCAAGCTGCTTCTGAAAACGAAAATTTAAAAAAAAACTGGAATGCTCTGTGAAAAATCACTGTTCCCAGGCATATCATCTAACTTGTCAATTACCCACCAAAACATCCTGCAGAGAAAGATGATTAAAATACATTTCTGAAAGGCACTGTACTGTCACAAAAGGGTAATGAACAGCACTATCAAGCAGCAATTACTCAGTAATAACCTGCTTACTAACACTCACTTTGGGTTCCACCAGGCTCACTCAGCTTCCCAAATCACTGGTGGTCTCAAGCAGTGTACTCTTTAAATTTTTTTGGAACATGCAGGCAATTTAAGCATGAGTTCCCTTTATTTTATTTTGCATGGCAACTTAAAGAAATCGATTTGTGCTGGGTCAGAATGGGAATCTTCAATTGCTGCACAGTTGTAAAGGAACCAGGATCAAGATAACAACAGGTCCAGACGGGGAGACAGCACATTTCCTTCCCTCAAGGACATTTCTGAACCAGATAGCTCAACAAGCCACTCAATTCAGGGCAATTAGGGATAGGAAACAAATGCTGGCCCAGGCAGAGACACCCACATTCCAATAAAAAATACATTTATAAAAATATAGTGGCAAGTTAACAGCCTTGAACAATGAGTTTATTGAATGCAGCAAGAGTATACCAAACAAAAAAAGAAAATGATGGAAAATCTCAGCAGGTCTGACAGCATCTGTGGAAAGAGATTAGAGCCAATGCTTCGTGTCTGGATGACCCTTCATCAGAGTAATAGTATGGTTCATTCAGTTCACTGTTCATAAGATTAGAGACGGATTTCTGGAGTTTGTTCTGCTGTTTGTACTCAACCTCACGCTAAACTGCATTCACTCACCAGCCGAGCCACACTCAATGACTCACATTGGTTCCCAGAGTAAAAAGAGCACAATTTTCAAATTCTCATTTGCAAATCATCCCTATGGCCTTACTTAGAACTATAGAACATTACAGCACAGAAACAGGTCTTTTGGCCCTTCTTGGCTGTGCCGAACCATTTTTCTGCCTAATCCCACTGACTTGCACCTGAACAATATCACTCCACACCCCTCTCATCCATGTACCTGTCCAAGTTTTTCTTAAATGTTAAAAGTGAGCCCACATTTACCACTTCATTTGGCAGCTTATTCCACACTTCCACACTCTCTGTGTGAAGAAGTCCCACCTAACATTCCCTTTAAACTTTTCCCCCTTCACCCCTTAATCCATGTCCTTTTTTCTCCCTTAGCTCAGTGAAAAAAGCCTGCTTGCATTCACTCTATCTATACCAAACATAATTTTAGAACACCTCTATCAAATCTCCTCTCATTCTTCTACACTCCAGGGAATAAAGTCCTAACTTATTCAATCCTTCTCTCTAACTCAGTTTTTCAAGTCCCGGCAACATCCTTGTAAACCTTCTCTGCACTCTTTCAACCTTATTAATATCCGTCCTACAATTAGATGACCAAAACTGCACACAATACTGTAAATTTGGCATATCCAATGTCTTGTACAACCTCACCATAACATTCCAACTCTTAATACTCAATACTTTGATTTATAAAGGCCAATGTACCAAAAGCACTCTTTATGACTCTATCTATCTGTGACGTCCCTTTTAGGGAATTATATATTTGTACTCCCAGATCCCTCTGTTCTGCTGCTCTGCATGTAGGAAATAAGGTCCTTGATGAGATTACCATCACTAGAGAGGTGGTGCTTGATAGGCTAACGGGGCTCAGGGTAGATAAGTCCCTGGGACCGGATGGAATGCATCCCAGGGTTCTCAAGGAAATGGCAGAGGTGATAGCAGGTGCCCTAGTAATTATCTTTCAGAATTTGCTGGACTCCGAGAAAGTGCCAGAAGATTGAAAAATGGCTAATGTTACGCCGCTGTTTAAAAAAGATAGCAGACAGAAGGCAGAGAATTATAGGCTGGTTAGTTTAACATTTCAAACATTAAAAATGCTTGAATCTGTCATTAAAAGCAGAAATAACGAGGCTTCTGGATACGAACTGTTTGATCAAGCAGACACAGCACAGATTTGTTTAGGGGAAATCGTGCTTGACAAACTTATTGGAGTTCTATGAGGAAGTGACTAGTGCAGTAAATAGAGGGGAACCGGTAGATGTGGTGTTTTTGGATTTTCAAAAGGCGTTTGATAAGGTGCCTCACAAAAGATTGCTGCAGAAGGTTAGGGAGTTGAGGGGTCGGGTGTTAGACTGGATAGAGGATTGGTTGTCTAATAGGAAGCAGAGTGTAGGTATTAATGGGTGCTGTTCTGATTGGCAGCTGGTGACTAATGGAGTGCCCCAGGGATCAGTGCTGCAGCCTCAACTATTTACCATTAACATAGACAATCTGGAGGTAGGGGCTGAGTGCAGGGTGACAAAATTTGCTGATGGCATGAAGATGAGTGGAAAAGCAAATTGCATGGAGGGTGTGGAAAGCCTCCAGAGGGATCTGGAGTGAGTGGGCGAGGACCTGGCAGATGGAGTATAATGTTAGCAAGTGTGAGGTTATCCACTTTGGTAGGAATAACAGTAGGAAGGATTATTATTTAAATGGGGAAAAGCTGCAGAATGCAACGGTACAGAGGGACCTGGGGGTTCTTGTGCACGAATGGCAAAAACACAGTCTGTAGATGCAGCAGGTGATCAAGAAGGTGAATGCAATGTTGGCCTTTATAGCTAGGGAGATAGAATATAAAAGTGGGGAGGTACTTTTGCAGCTATATAGGGTACTGGTGAGGCTGCAGTTGGAGTACTGTGTGCAGTTTTGGTCGCCGCATTTGAGGAAAGATATATTGGTCTTGGAGGGAGTGCAGAGAAGGTTCACTAGATTGATACCAGAGATGAGGACATTGGATTATGAGGAGAGACTAAATAGGCTAGGTTTGTACTCATTGGAGTTTAGAAGGCTAAGAGGGGATCTTATAGAGACGTATAAGATAATGAAGGGGATTGATAGGGTGGAGGTTGAGAGACTCTTTCCGCTTAGCAAAGATAGCAAGACTAAGGTCACAGCCTCAAATTAAGGAGGTGGGGGGGGCGGTTCAGATCAAAGTTGAGGAGGAATTTCTTCACGCAAAGGGTGGTGAATGTTTAGAATTATCTACATGTTGAAGTGGTGGAGGCTTCCTTGCTGAATACATTTCAATCAAGGGCGGATAGGTTTTTGATTGACAAGGGAATTAAGGGTTATGGGGAGAAAGCGGGAAAGTGGAACTGAACCACTACAGATGAGCCATGATCTTATTGAATGATGGGGCAGGCTCGAGGGGCTGGATGGCCTACTCCTGCTCCTATTTCTTATGTTCTTATATTCTTCAGTATCCTACCATTTACCTTGTATGTTCTATCTTGGTTTGTCCTTCCAAAGTGCAATACCAATCTGCATTATCTGCCATTTTTCAGCCTATTTTTCTAGCTGGTCCAAATCCCTCTGCAGGCTTTGAAAACTTTCCTCACTGTCTACTACACTTCCAATCTTTGTATCATCAGCAAATTTGCTGATCCAATTTTCACATTATCATCCAGACATTGATACAGATGACAAACAACAATGGACCCAGTGACATGCCACTAGTCTTCCACTCAGGCTTCCACTCAGAGAAGCAATCCTCCACTACCACTCTCTGGCTTCTTCCAATGAAAGAAGTCTCACAACACCAGGTTAAAGTCCAACAGGTTTATTTAGTAGTAAATGCCACTAGCTTTCAGAATGCTGTTCCTTCATCAGGTGAGTGGAAAGTTCTGATCGCAAACAGGGCATATAAGGGCACATACAGTTTACAGAATACTGATTAGAATGTGAGTTTTTGCAGCTAATCTGCTACTCAAGTCTTAAAGGTACAGACAATGTGAATGGAGATAGCATTAAGCATAGGTTAAAGAGATGAGTATTTTCTCCAGACAGGACAGTAAGTGAGATGTTGCAAGCCCAAGCAAGTCATGGGGGTTAAAGATAGTGTGACATGAACCCAAGGTCCTCATGTGTGCTGAACTTGGCTATCAGTTTCTGCTCAGCGACTCTGTGTTGTTGCGTGTCACGACGGCCACTTTGGAGAATGTTTACCCGAAGATCAGAGGCTGAATGCCTGTGACCACTGAAGTGTTCGCCAACAGCAAGGGAAACAGTCTTGCCTGGTGATTGGTAAGCAGCGTTCATTCATCTACTGTCGTAGTGTCTTCATGGTCTCCCCAATGTACCATGCCTCGGGACATCCTTTCCTGCAGTGTATCAGGTAGACAATGATGGCCGAGTTGCAAGAGTATGTACCATGTACCTGATGGATGGTGTTCTCATGTGAGATGATGCCATCCATGTCGATGATCCAGCATGTCTTGCAGAGGTTGCTGTGGTAGGGTTGTGTAGTGTTGTAGCCACTGTTTTCCTGAAGGCTGGATAGTTTGCTGCGGACAGTGATCTGTTTGAGGTTGTGTGGTTGTTTGCAGACAAGAAGTGGGGGTGTGGGGATAGTCCTGGCAAGATGTTCATCTTCATCAATGACATGTTGAAGACTCTTCAGCTAATGTCTAATCCAATTTACTACCTCTGCATGTATACCTAGCGACTGAGCTTTCCTAACCCCCCACGCAAGACTTCTCCCCTAACCTTTTCCAGCCTCACCACCCCTTGTGATCACAGTGCCTCCAAGTCTGGACTCCTGCACATCCCCAATTTTAATCACTCCACAGTAGTTAGACAAGTCTGGAATTGTCTTTTGACCCCAAGCTTTGCTCCTGAAACCTCTCTATCTTCCTTTCTTCTTCCTGAAGTTGCTCCTTCATGGTGAAAGTTGTTAGCAGTGCTGCCTCACAGCTCCAAGGACTTGGGTTCGATTCTGGCCTTGGGTGACTATCTTTGTGTGGAGTTTGCACATTCTCCCCATGACTATGTGGATTTCCTCTTGGTGCTTTGGTTTCCTTCCACAGTCTAAAGATGTGCAGGTTCAGGGGATTGGCTATGCTAAATCACCCCTTAATGTCCAAAGATGTGTTGGGTAGATGGATTAGCTGTGGCAAGTGTGTGGAGTTTGGGAATAGGGCAGGGGAGAGAGCCTGGGTAAGATACAGAATTGATGGGTTGATGGCTTCTCCTGCACTGTATAAATTCTATTAAAAACTATCTCTTTTGAACCAACTTTTGGCTATCTTTCCAAATAGCTCCTTTTATATTTTGAATCTAGTTAATTAAATATATTAATCCAGCAAGAAAGAAACCAGAAATTTGTACATCATGTCCTCTTGAAACCACGCAATGATATTTGTTCTCTCACTTCCATTAGAACTGTTTACTGACACACTGGCAGGATTAATTCACTACCATTATAATCTTCCTTTCTCCTTCTACTGCCACATAGTTTTTAGTGTTATGGCCAGGAGGTGCTTTAATTTAAAACAGCTCTGATCCAATCCTCTACTCATAAGCCAACAACAAACTACTGATAAGGTAAAATTAGAGGATTTGTTTATTTTACACATGTACAAAATATGGGAAAGGGCTTACAATGTCCCCCACTTTTGACATTCATGCAATAAAAGGAGGGATAAGGGAAAGAAAGGGTACAGGAAAAGAACCACGTACAAAATAAGCATTAATGTTTCGTGTGAGTCCAGAGTCCAGTAAGTCAATATGTAACAAAGGTTCTGTTGGCTGACTTTGTCTGGCAGAGTTCCTAGTCTTTGCCCTAGGAACTCAGCTGAGATGGTTGAGGATACAGCAAAGTATTATTATTTTCCAGGAAGTAAATTTGCTCTGGAGACAAAATATGTGATTCTTCTTGGACTTTGAGAGAGATAGAGATCAGAGGCAGACTGCTCACTTGGAGTCCTATTTTCTCTTCTGAGGTTAAATTGCAACTGAAGACAGAATCTAAAAGCTGTGTAGTTAAAAACACGTCAAGTATCAGTCATGTGCCAGGGTAATTTTGGGTTGTGTATTCAGTTAACAAGGCCCCTTGTTAAAATCCATTGAGTTTTGAGCAGGTAACAGTAGAACCATTAGCACAAAGTTAGAAATGAGAAGTCACAATAGCTTTTTGTCCTGACCTGGCTGATACAAGTCTTGTCTACTATCCTTTGTGTTGAATGTTTAAAGTGGTACACGTCATGCAGGGCTACGTTTTCCTGGATGGTGTTGAGTTTCTTGAGTGTTGTTGGAGTTGCACTTGTTAAGACAAATGACATATTGGATACTCCATCATATTCCTGGATTCATGCCTTGTAGATGGTGGACAGGTTCTGGGGAGTCAGGAAGTGAGGATAGCCAATCCCCTGAACCTGCACATCTTTAGACTGTGGAAGGAAACCGAAGCACCCAGAGGAAACCCACACAGTCATGGGGAGAATGTGCAAACTCCACACAAAGACAGTCACCCAAGGCCAGAATTGAACCCAAGTCCTTGGAACTGTGAGGCAGCACTGCTAACAACTTTCGCCATGAAGGAGCAACTTCAGGAAGAAGAAAGGAAGATAGAGAGGTTTCAGGAGCAAAGCTTGGGGTCAAAAGACAATTCCAGACTTGTCTAACTACTGTGGAGTGATTAAAATTGGGGATGTGCAGGAGTCCAGACTTGGAGGCACTGTGATCACAAGGGGTGGTGCGGCTGGAAAAGGTTAGGGGAGAAGTCTTGCGTGGGGGGTTAGGAAAGCTCAGTCGCTAGGTATACATGCAGTCACCACAGAAGTCCCAGCCATTGAGCTGCTCTTGTAGCTGCAGTATTTGTATGGCCAATTCAGTTTCTGGTCAATGGATATTGATAGTGGGGAATTCGGCAACGTTAATTCCATAAAATGTCAAAAGATGATGTTAGAATCTATTGTCAGAGATGATGATTGGCCAGTATTCATGAGGTAAAAATGTAACTTGCCACTTGTCAACTGAAGCCTGGATATTGTCCAGATCTTGCTGCATTTGGACACGGACTGCTTCAGTATCTGAAGAGTCACATATGGTGCTGGACTTCACAATCATCACTACAATCTTATCATTGAAACCCTACAATGCAGAAGCAAGCCATTCAGCCCATCAAGTCTTCGCCAATTCTCTGTCACAGAGTACCATCTCAAGCTTATCCCTGTAACCCCACACATTTACCATGGCTAATCCATCGAACCTAGGTACCTTAGCACACTAGAGGGCAATTTCCAGGGAATTATAGGCCAGTGAGTCTTACTTCTGTTGTGGGCAAGGTATTGGAGAGAATTATTAGGGATAGGATTTATAGTTATTTAGAGAGAAATGAATTGATGGGGGATAGTCAGCATGGTTTCGTGAAGGGTAGGTCATGCCTTACTAACCTCATTGAGTTTTTGAGAAAGTGACCAGAGAGGTGGATGGGGGTAAGGCGGTTGATGTAGTATATATGGACTTTAGTAAGGCGTTTGATAAGGTGGCCCATGGAAGACTTCTACAGAAAATGCAGATGTGTGGAATAGAGGGTGATTTAGCTAATTGGATTAGGAATTGGCTGGCAGATAGAAGACAGAGGGTGGTGGTTGATGGGAGATATTCATCGTGGAGTTCGGTGACGAGTGGTGTGCCTCAGGGGTCTGTTTTGGGGCCCCTGCTGTTTGTAATTTTTATAAATGATCTGGATGAGGGTATTGAGGGATGGATCAGTAAATTTGCAGATGATACTAAAGTTGGTGGTGTGGTAGATAGTGAAGAGGGGTGTTTTAGTTTACAGAGTGACTTGGACAAGTTGCAGAGCTGGGCCGAGAGGTGGCAAATGGAGTTTAATGTGGAAAAGTGTGAGGTAATGCACTTTGGCAGGAACAATAAATGTGTAGAGTATAGGGCTAATGGTAGGGCTCTTAATAGTGTTGAGGAACAGAAGGATCTTGGTGTATGTGTCAATAGATCCCTGAAAGTAGGCAGTCAAGTGGATAAAGTTGTTAAGAAGGCTTATGGAGTCTTAGCTTTTATTGGTAGGGGGATTGAATTTAGGAGCCGCAGCATCATGTTGCAACTGTACAAAACTCTAGTGCGGCCGCACTTGGAGTATTGTGTGCAGTTCTGGTCCCCACATTATAAGAAAGATGTGGAGGCATTGGAGAGGGTACAGAGGAGGTTTACCAGGATGTTGCCTGGTATGGAGGGCAGGTCCTATGAAGAGAGGTTGAAGGATTTGAGGTTGTTTTCGTTAGAAAGGAGGCGGCTAAGAGGGGATCTTATTGAAGCATATAAGATGATTAGAGGTTTAGATAGGGTGGACAGTGATAGCCTTTTTCCTAGGATGGAGAAAGCTAGCACGAGGGGACACAGCTTTAAATTAAGGGGTATGAGTTATAGGACGGATATCAGAGGTAGGTTCTTTACTCAAAGAGTGATTAGGGAGTGGAATGCCCTGCCTGCAGCTGTTGTAGATGCGCCAAGTTTGGTGGCGTTTAAGAGGTTAATTGATAAGTATATGGAAGAGAAGGGAATGGTTTAGTTTGGAGGGGCATTGCTTTTTATTTTGGTCAGCACAACATCGAAGGCCGAAGGGCCTGTTCTGTGCTGTAATGTTCTATGTTCTATTTAACACAGCCAATCCGCCAACCTGTACATCTTTGGAGTGGAGGAGGAAAGTGGGGCACCCAGAGGAAACCCACACAGATACAGGGAGGATGTACAAATTCCACACAGACATCATCCTAGGCCGGAATTGAACTCAGGTCCCTGGCATTACAAGGCAGTAGTACCAACCACCATGCCATCAAGCTGCCCTGCAAATCCTTTCTAAATATAGAACATTACAGCGCAGTACAGGCCCTTCTGCCCTTGATGTTGCATCGACCTGTGAAACCAATCTAAAGCCTATCTAACCTACACTATTCCAATATCATTCATATATTTATCCAATGACCATTTAAATGCCCTTAATATTGGCGAATCCACTACTGTTGCAGGCAGGGCATTCCATGCCTTTAAGTCACACCTGGATTTTGATCGACTTCTTCCACTTTCCAGAGAAGGTTGAGGTCCACACAAACCCTTCTCCCTGAAAGACAATTCCTACGTCCGTAGAATATACAATACTTCCAATATGAGCTTTTCCTTGTGTTGCCTATAACTGTGTGATGGAACATAGAACATTACAGCACAAAGAGGCCCTTTGGCCCACAAGTTGCGCTGATCATACTCATACCTACTAGGCCACAGAACTATCTGTAACTCCCAATCCCATATACTCATCCAGAAGTCTTTTAAAAGACCCCAGTGAGTTCGCCTCCACCACCACCGATGGCAGCCAATTCCAGTCACTCACCACCCTCTGAGTGAAAAACTTACCCTTAACATCTTTCTGTACTTGTCCCCCAGCACCTTAAACCTGTGTCCTCTCCATAGTAACCATTTCAGCCCTAGGAAATAGCCTCCGAGAATCCACCCCATCTATTCCTCTCAACATTTTATAAACCTCTATCAGGTCGCCTCTCAACCTTCGTCTCTCCAGGGAGGAGACCTAGCTCATAAGGTATGCCTCCCAATCCAGGCAACATCCTTGTAAATCTCCTCTGCACCCTCTCAATAGCTTCCACGTCCTTCCTGTAGTGAGGCGACCAGAACTGAGCACAGTACTCCAAGTGGGGTCTGACAAGGGTCTTATAAAGTTGCAGCATTAGCTCCTGACTCCTAAACTCAATCCCTCGATTAACGAAGGCCAGTACACCATACGCCTTCTTGACCACATCCTCCACCTGCGAGGCCAATTTAAGAGTCCTGTGGACCCGAACCCCAAGATCCTTCTGCTCCTCAACACTGCTAAGACTCCTACCCTTGATATTGTACTCCTTCTTCCCATTGATCCTGCCAAGATGGACCACTATACATTTATCTGTGTTGAAGTCTATCTGCCACTTCTCCACCCAGTTTTGCATCCTATCTATGTCTTGCTGCAACCTCCTGGAAGATAGGTTTCTGTGGGTTGCAGGTCATTCGTTGGTAACCATGATTCTGTGTCTGATAAAACAATTACACTCACTTCAGTATCTAGTTTAGTCAGGGAACATGGGTAGAAGTGGGAATATCGAGGTGGTGGCGCTGACTCGTTGGGCCAAAGGCCTGTTTCCCGTGCTGTTTTGTTCTTAAGTTGACTGTATGGCTGTTGATATATATAGTTACATTCCAATGCTTAACTGGGGTCAATGATCTCACGCAGAGAATTCTTTTGATTCTCTTCTCGTGGAAATGTTTCAACTTCATTAATGAGAGTTTAAACTTCACAAGTTTCAAACTCAGAGGTACAGCTTCCTGAAATGATTAATTCTTTGGCAGCATTTGCAGGATACTGGTCACAGCTGTGAATTGTTCTGATGTCACAGAACAATCAGAACAGGCACAGGCATCTTCAACTTTCTCACCAAAGTGTACTTTCCTTGTGAGGCTTCTTTTCCATACCTGGGCTTAAGGAACTGTATGATCACTCAAGGTTTCCTCAGCCATACATTTTCTTCACCATTCAACATTGTCCTGTTCTGTTTATGGACTTAATGTTTTAAATAAGCTTAAATTTTGTGTTTCTATATGTGTGCGCTAAGAAAGGATTAAAATTTCAGTTTCATTTTTTAAGTTGCCTATAAATCTGTCAGTTGGATTAGATGCCTCCACTGTAATAAGGGTGTCATAATATTGAAATAAAAGACCAGGCTGTTCCTTAGCAACTCGGTATCATGCAGAAAAGCAGCAGCAGTTGTTCAATTCAAAGAAGGTAACCCAAAGATCAGTGACACCTTAATACAGTCTATGAAGTAGCGGTATTCCGTTGGTGAGGCTCGGTATCTGAGGCATTATGTAGAAGTTTGAATGCACATGATGATCCAAGGAAAGAATACTGAAGAGATGTTGAAACCCTGTAGATGGATTCCTGGTGAAGCCATCCAAGAGGAATCGTTTCAGAAACGGTTCCAAGGCATGGTCTTCAAGAGTGGAGATAGAAAATTTTATGTGGAAGACAGAGTGGAATTTTCCCATCCCACCCACCACATGAATTGTAGCAGGCAGGACAGGATGCTGCAAAGATCCATTGACTGAGGGAGGGATTTTTCAGTCTTGGGATAAGCATGGTTGGAAAATCCTACCCAGAGTTTCAGTGAAACCAGTTGGCTCACGATGGGACAAGCATTTAGAAGGACTTTGTGAAAAAGCCATAGAAGTTGTTTTGGGTGATACCTGTCACTTGGTTTCAGGGTGTGTGTGTGTGACTGATCACGTTTCACCTAATGGGTTATAGGACTGTGTGCTTACTGAGAACATTAGAGCTTAAGAGAAATTTTACAACCTGTGTTATCCTTATAAATCTGTATATAACTGTAAAGTACCCTTCTGGGGTGAAACAGTAGCGTATTATAGTTGATCTTTTTTGTTTAATAAATGTTTTATTCTTCCGTTCCAAGTTCATCAACAGTCTCCTGACACTGTTCATCCTCTTAAGTAAGTAAAAAATTCAAGTTGGGATCTATCAAACCAGGTCCTATCCTTGGAACTGACCTGTCCAGTAGTAACCAAAGCTGCATCATAACACAATTAATTAACTTCAGTAATCTCTTTACTTCCTTCTGCCGCAGCATTATTTGCAGCTACTGAGAAGGACGATGGGATTAATTATGAACTCAATACAGGACAACTGAGAGCGAGTGCGGTGTTTTCAATTTGCACACAACTATGGGATTAGAGTGAAAGGCATTATTTAAGGCCTGATACAAAGATAAAGGATTACATTCGGATTAATGCAATACCATGGCAGAGAGCTGGGCAGTGGTATTTGTTTGGGGTTGATACAGAGCTATGAGGAGAGACTGGGGTAGTGGAATTAGTTTGGGATTGATATAGGGCTATGGAGACCATGGAAGTGGTATTCATTTGGATTGATACAGGGTTATGGGGACAGAGTAAGGCAGTGGGATTAGTTTGAGAGTGATACAGGACCATGGGAGAGAGTGGGGCAGTAGGAGTAATTTGAGATTGATAGAGGGCTATGGAAGGGAACATAGCAGCAGGAATATTTTTTTGATTGATAAAGGGCTACAGAGAATGGACAGTGGGACTGAGAGGGCTTATGGGGTGACAGGGATCAGTGAGAATATTTTTTTGATTGATGCTGGGTACATGTCCACTTTGACTGTGCTCATGATTGCCCCTGCCCTGTGTAAATTTTTTTTTTACCAAAATACATCCAACTCCCTTTGAGATTATTTTTAAATCTTCCTCTAACACACTTACAGATCATAACTCAAAATTAGAAAGTGCTTCCTGGAAAACCTGAACTACGTTCAATAAAAAGAAAGCAAAACATTTGGGTCACTCATTTGTTGGTCAGAACTTAGTACAAAATCTAAAATTCAACATCAAAATGTTCCCAGAGAACGTGTTTCAAATCTATTTAATGCAGACATGATATCATTACAAAACAGAGGGTCATTTATTTTACAAACACCAGTAATGTAGACAAGACAAATACTAAACTGTATTGCAAACATGATATTCCTCCATAGATCAAACAAATGCACATTTACAACACTGGGTTAATACTGTTCTGGCAATGATGTGCCAGTACTTTCACCTGCCTGTGCTGGTAAAAAGAAATGAATATTTCCTCCCTCATATGTGAGGCCATCTAATAATTTATTGCAGGAAGACCAGAAGACACTTTACCTGACCAGCCAGATGCAAAGCAGCTGAATAATAGCAGTGCAACAGATTCACTCGTATTCTTCAGGAAGGGAAGTGGGCATCTTACCTGGTTTGGCCCACAAGTGGTTAAGTCTTAATTCACTCAGCTGCCAAATAGCTTGAGATGGCCAGTAAATGTTACGTTGTCAGCGTCACCATACACTGAACATGAAAAATACATAAAACTGTCAAGTCGGGTAGAGTTCTAGCTGTTAACATCACAAAACTCATCACAAATGCTCTCACTCACACAGGAATAGAAATTGTAAACACTGAGCCAAGGATACATAAATGCAGAACCACACAACACCAAAAATACAGCAGTAGCATTTGCAAAGACAACAGACAGGTTACGAACCAGGTCTCAACTCGAAACAAAGACAAGCAAACACTTGAGGGTTGAAAGAATGGCATGGGGAGGGAAGTGACTCAACATAAAGAGGTTTGTGCAAAGAACATGATATAATCTGAATAAACAGGAATTGTTAAAATAAATCAGTGATGCTTACGGGAAAACATCAAAAGAACAAGAGCATGCAGAACAGGATGAAAAGGCAAGAAAATTATTAAATGTAAGTTGTGTTTATTTGTGCTGCAACATTAGAACGAGCACTTCCTACATATACACAGATGCAATGTCAGTATCTGTTCAGTGAAGCACTTTCAAGAAAGAAAATAAGGAGCAGAGACCACGTGAGAGAGTGTAGAGACCTAGCCGAGCTAGATGGGTGAGAGGCTAGTGCGAGAGGAGCATCCAGCCCCCTGCCCCACAGCGACAAGCCACATTTTTCACTATGAAAGGATGTAGGCTGGTCCATTCCATTTTCCCAATTCTCATGGAAAATAGATACTCAGTTAAGACTTTGAAATATGTAAAAGATAATCTCTTCCCATATAAAAAAAAATGACTTATTTATGTAACTCGTAATTCTGTAATTGAATGTGAACATTTAAAGATAGCTGGAAAAACAAGGAAATCAAATTTGGTTACTTTCTCATACCTACATAATTTAAATTGATATACAGTTTTGTAATGATTTAAACAATTCCTACCATAGTTGATCCCAATAAAAGCTCAATGTGAATATGAAATTTTGCAGAATATCTTTCTTTATTGTAATCTTTTGGGTTTGGTTGAACAAATATGTTTGTCTGTTAGCACTTTTGGAGTATTGAGTCTCACAATGAAATGAAATCACTTGCCAGAAAACGAGGACTAGATTGTGCAAAGACTATAAATTCATGACATGATATTCAGCAATAATGTGTCAAGGGGATATGTATAGAGCCCCATCAGGCTATGAGATTCACACTGAACGTATACAGTGAATAGCATGTTTCGCAAATGTATGGAAAAACCTTGGATTGCAACCTGATCAACATAGAAAACACACATATTGTAATCAGCCCCCTCCCCTCACACATTAATCAGCCCCTCTCCCCCTTCCCCACACACACTGTAATCAGCCTCACCCTCCCTCCACACTGTATCAGACTCACTCCCTGCTTCCACACACATTGTAACCAGATGTTAAGTTGGTTGCTTTCAGCATTGATGCCACTTTTTCCATGAACTGTTTTGGTTTGAAGTTATAAAACATGCATAAATCCAGTCAGCATGGATTTATGAAAGGGAAATCATGCCTGACAAATCAACAGTAATTCTTCAAGGATATAACTAGTGGAGTTGATGAGGAAGAGCCAGTGGATGGGGTAGACGATGGCACAGTAGTTAACACTGCTGTCTCACAGCACCAGGAATTCGCGTTTGATTCCCAGTTTGGGTCACTGTCTGTGCAGAGTCTGCATGTTCTCCCTGTGTCTGTGTGGGTTTCCTCTGCGTGCTGCTGTTTCCTTCCTCAGTTCACAGATATTGTGGTTAGGTGCGCTGGCCATGCCAAGTTGTCCCTTAGCGTCAGGGGAATTAGGAGATTAAATACATAGGGTTATGGGGATTGGGCCTGGCTGGGATTGTTGTTCATGAGACTCAAAGGGCCGAATGGCCTCCTTCTGTATTGTATGGATTCTAAGTGGTTTTGACAAAATCCCACATAAGAGATTGTGTAAAATTTGGAAAAAATGCTTAATTTGGCAATGAACAGTAGAACTACATTTCAAACCTCTCTCACTTTAAAAAAAAACAGGTTCTGACACTGATCTATGTGCAAGCAATATTCTCCCTAAGTGCCACAATAAAAACAAACGCAGCATTAACAAGGTGCACTCATGCTTTGGCTCTGACCGGACAACTGTGTCCATGCCAGCCTGCTTAAGCATTCCTGAAGCCTTGGCACCAGGAATTAGAGCAAACTATAAAAGCCGGTAATGAAAAGAATCTCTTGGCACAGGACTAAAATAGATTAAAAGAATAGGGTCACCAACCATGAAAATAGATCAACATTCAGACAAACACAGATATGTCTTGCCACTGGCCATCTCCAGGTCACAGGGAGGGAACTTGTACACCACATGCTGGCTGTATTGGAGCACTTCTTCCAGTAAAAACTCTAATCAGAATTCAATCACTCCCAGACTTTCAACACGCAGTATTCTGTTTACACCATGACAGAATTGTCTTTCTATTTAAGAAAGATTTAATTTTGCTTTATTTTATTATAATTGTTCAAGGATCCAATGACTCCTCTGAGGGAATGGATAATCTGTCAGGTGATGTGTGCAGCAGAAGAAATGCATCTCTCAAAATCTGTGAAATAAATGGATACTTGCTATTGGCAAGGGAGATACATTAGCCATCAGACGTCACTTCTATTTCTAGTCTCAAGCAGCACATTATAATAGTCTCTAGGTAGACTCAAACTGTGTTCAGCAGTTTGGGAATTCATTCACAATGCTCAGTGCACTCAAACAGAAAATCCTGGTGACTGTAGTAAATACAAGCCAATTAAAAAGATACAGCATGGCTGATAGCATATGTGGAGACAAGTGTGATTAATACTTCTTGTGTTTTTATCCTTCATACATCTATGAACACACTTCAAACAGCAACCCATCTCCTCACACTTGCCACTTTGCATGCTGTATGGTATTTCTAGAATTTTGCTGCTTCTTTCTTATTATCTATGGCTTTTGATTACAATTTTGAAGCACAATGATTTCAGATCCATGTGTAAATTTGGTAATCCGATATCCAGTGGAGACTGTTTGAATCAAAGATGCATTCAGAATGACCCAGTTTTCTGTTGTATTTGTTGGAGGGCTTGATATTCACTCACATTCCATAGGGACCTTCACGAGGAGGTTCCAAATGAAATTAGCGGTTTGAAAAGGGAGTGGAAGGGGTAAACTCAAGTTCCATTGCTGTTCGGAATTAAACGTCACAACATAAAAACCATGACACAGTGCAACAGCAATACAGCAGGTTTCTCAATTGTATTGCTCTTAATAAGGAGCATCATCTGGAGGAATAGGCAGTGCAAAACCTCATCGGCATAGCCCATGGAATTCTGTTTAAATCTTGGACTGGGCTCGACATATGAACTCAGCCAAAAACACACATATGGAAGATACCCCTCACCCAGTCTGAGCTAATCCAGCAAAGGCTGAAAGTGCTACCTTGTGGTTACCATCCAAAGCCCCAGGACTACATTAGATGCTAGGAGAGCACTGCCAAAGAGCAAGATAAAAAAGCCAATGAGTTCTCGGTTCTGCTTTTCAACAATGAAGGAACTTAGTGTAGCTTCCAAGAAGGAACTCAGCATCCACTGTCCATCCAGTGCAAAGCAGGGTACAGCATTAATGACAGCTAAGGCTCCAGAGAGAGAAAGCAAGTATCTGTTACAGTACAATCAAGGAAATAAATCATTACTGAACTTTTCTCCATTTTCACATTTGAATAAAAATTTGACATTTTTATTCATACATTCTCAGGATATTGGTGTTACTGGCAAGGTTTCCTTCCTTTAGTCATGAGCCAGTTGGAGTTTTATAATAAAAGCAATAGCTTCCTGGTGACTTTTACAACAATGAGTCCTTTCAACTGAGTTCAACTTTTTAAATGGGCATGGCGAGAGTTCAGCTCATGCTGTGTGGATTATTCATCTAATAAGAAACTAAAAAGGTCATGGATGTAGCCAAACCCATCACACAAACCAACCTCCTATGCGTTGACTGTTGACACTTCCCGCTGCCTTGGCAAAGCGGCCAGCGAATTGAGGATGCCACGTACCTTGGACATTCTCTCTTTTACCTTTTTCGGTCGGGAAAAGGTACAGAAATCTTGAGGCCACATACTAACCAACCCAAAAATGGCTTCTTCCTTGATGCCATTAGACTACTGAACGGACTTACCTTGCATTAAGTTGATCTTTCTCTAACTATGACTGCAACGCTACATTCTTGAAAAGCATTAAGGTAGACAAGTCTCCAAGGTAAACAGTGGAGAAAGTTGTGAAGAAAGCACATGGTACGCCAGCCTTTATAGGAAGGGGTATAGAGTACAAGAGCTGGCCTTTAATGTTGCAGTTGTATAAAACGTTTTGAATACCGCATCCAGTTCTGGTCGCCTTACTACCGGAAGGACGTGGAGACTCTGGAGAGAGTGCAGAGGAGGTTTACCAAGATACTGCCTGGTATGGAAGGTCTGAGTTACGAGGAGAGGTTAGGCAAATTGGGACTGTTTTCCTTAGAAAGACGTAGACTCAGAGGAGATCTAATAGAGGTGTACAAGATTATGAGGGATATAGATAGAGTAAACAGGGTTAAGCTTTTTCCTAGGATGGACTCAAATAGCACGAGGGGTCATGGCTTAGGGTGAGGGGGGTAAGGTATAATTTGGATGCTAGAGGGAGTTTTTTTCACACAGAGGGTGGTGGAGGTAGGCACTCTGGAGTTATTTAAGAGGTACTTAGATGGGCACATGAACAGAATGGGAATGGAAGGGTATAGAAAACTGATTTAAAATAGGGATCATGAGCCTTGGGAGTCCCTGAGAAGTGTGTAAACAGATGATGATATTGATGTACTTGTTTTTATCGTACAAGTGCTTTGGTCCACCTTGTTGTCTAACAAGGGGCATACATGTGATGGGTCACGAGAGGGCTGCTTTTGGATTTTGAGAGTATCCTAGTGCTTCACGTCGTTAGTGTACGCTTGACCTGGACCATTTGATGGGGAATACGATAGTCACTGAGCTGTTGTTGTGCTGTGCAGATACATGGATTTGGGCCTGTCTGTGGGAGTTTGTGCATTCTCCCCATGCTTGCATGGGTTTTCTCTGGGTGTTCCGGTTTCCTCCCACATCCCAAAGATGTGCTCTTAGGCTAACTGGCAAAACAAATTCTCCCTAAATTGTCTCGAATTTGGATTTTAATCCATAGATCTATAAACATAGACAGGGATCACGGGTAGAGGTGGGAATATCGGGGTGGTGGCGCAGGCTCATTGGGCTGAAGGGCCTGTTTCCGGTGCTGTTTTGTTCTTTGTTCTTTAAGGCCTGATGGGATATACCCCAGAATACTGAGAAAGGCCAGGGAGGAAATTGCTGGGACCTTGAGTGAAATCTTTGTATCGTCAGTGGCTACAGGGGAGATTCCACAACATTGGAGAGTAGCCAATTTTATCCCTTTGTTTAAGAAGGACAGCAAGAATAATCCAGGTTATTACTGGCTGGTGAGCCTTACATCATTGGCAAGGAAATTATTGGAGAGGGTTGTTCGAGACAGGATTTACTCCCACTTAGACATAAGTAGATGTATTAGTGAGAGACAATATGGTTTTGTGAAGGGTAGTTTTTCAAGAACCCTAATACCTTTTTGATCTCAACATGACTCAAACTATCTACACACCCTTTCTCAGAGTCATCATCCACCAAGACCTTCTCTTTGGTGAATATTGACACAAAAAGTCTCACTAACTTGATTGCGTTTAAGCAAGTGAAGATGGTGGTTGATGGCAGTGGACGTTGTCTACATGGACTTCAGTAAGCCCTCTGACAAGGTCCCTCATGGTAGATTAGTGTAGAAGATGAAGTCACATGGGATCAGAAATGAGCTGCTAAGGTGGATATGGAACTGGCTCGGTCATAGAAAACAGAAGGTAGCGGCAGAAGGTGCATTTCTGAATAGAGGGTTGTGACAAGTGATGCTCCATAATTTGGAGGAAAATGTTTGGTTATTAAGTTTCCAAACAATATAAAAAGTTGGTGGATTTGCAGATAACAGTGAGGACCATCAGAGGATACAGCAGGATACAGATCGATTAGAAACTTGGGTAGAGAGATGGCAGGTGGAGTTTAATCTGGATAAATGTGAGATAATGCATTTTGGAAGATCTAATACAGATAGAAAATATACAGTAAATGGTAGAACCCTTAAGAATATTGATAGGCAATGGGATCTGGGCGTACAGGCATGCAGATCTCTGAAAGTTGAAACACAGGTGGCAAAAGTAGTCAAGAAAGCACACAGCATGCTGGCCTTCATCACTGGGGCATTGTGTGTGAACAAGTTCCTTCTCAACTTAGTCCCCAATTTACTTCCCCTTATTTTGAGGCTCTCTTCCCTAGTTCTAGTTCCACCCGCCAGTAGAAACAACTTTCCTTCTTCCATCTTATCTATTCCCTTCATAATCTCATATGTTTCTATAAGATCTCCCCTCATTCTTCTGAATTCCAATGAGTATAGCCCCAGTCTATTCAGTTTCTCCTAATAAGCCAATCCTCTTGACTCCGGAATCGACCTAGTGAATCTCCCCTGCACCCTTTTAAGTCAGGAGGATGGAGGGATATGGTCCACAGAAGTTTTTGTTCAGTCAGGCAGCATGGTCAGTACAGGCTTGGAGGTTCAAAAGGCTTGTTCTTGTGCTGTAGTTATCTATGTTCTGGGTTTCGTCTCCCAGTGAAGAAGAGACCAGACTTTGAGCAGCGAATAAATTGAAAGAAGAACAAGCAAAGCATTGATTTAACTGGGTTTGGGGCCTTGGATCGTGAGAAAAAGAGGTCAAAGAGTAGGTGTTACATGGGAAGGTGCTGTGGGAAGGGGATGAGATGTTTGGGGGTTGATTGGACTGGAGTTTCGTGGAGTCTTTCGGTGCTGACAAAGTTGATGACATTTTCCAGTTCTGGGCAAGATCAGGAAATGACACCAAAAGCCTGCCATGTACTAGAAAAGGAGTTGCATTTAGAGGTGCATATGACTCAAAACCTTCATTTGGTTTCCCTCCACAGATGCTGCGAGACCTTTTGAATTTTTCTAGTGCTGTCTTTGTTTCAGATTTCCAGCATCCGCAGTATTTTGCTCACAGGAGTAGAAGTAAAAGAAACTTAGATAGAACATAGAACACTACAGCACAAACAGGCCCTTCGGCCCACAAGTTGTGCCGAACACATCAAAACCTACCAAGCCATAGACCTATCTATAACCCCCAATCCCATTGGATCCCACATACTCATCCAGAAGTCTTTTAAAAGACCCCAGCGAGTTCGCCTCGACCACCACCGACGGCAGACGATTCCATTCACTCACCACCCTCTGAGTGAAAAACTTTCCCCTAGCATCCCCTCTGTACTTGCTTCCCTGCACCTTAAAAATAAGATAAAAGGATAAAAGGAGGTAAGCATCTCCCAGGCAGGGAAGGAGTGTTTAGGGGATACTGAAGCTATTAGGTTGTAAGGAGCCGTGTATAATGATAACATTGACAGGGACACTAATGTCGGAAGGAGCTAACGTGGAAGGACACAGACAACAGAACAAGTACTGTCTCACTGCATGGGGCAATAGAACAGGAGTGGCATGGGGCATGGAGGAGGTGGGAATTTGATTCTAAAGCAGGAACAGGGCCAAATCTTACTGATAATGGGGTGGGGGCACAGAATTGAAGCAAAGAAGGGGTAAAGCACTTTACAATAGCACAGAGTGTAAATCCTAGAAGATTGTTTGCACTTCTTGGTGTATCAATAAACCAGTGGACTGAGGACTGTCACTGGGATTACGAAGCAGAGGACTAGAAGAAATGTTATCACATCAAGGATTATTCAAAGATTATTTCATCTTTGAATAAGCACATGAAAGGGGAGATTATAAAAGTGGAGGCAGTGACATAGTGGCATAGTCACTGGACTAGTAATCCAGAAACCCAGAGTAATGCTCTGGAAACCCAGGCTCAAATCCCACTATAACAGAATGTGAAATTTGAACTCAGTAAGATTCTGGAATTAAATAGTAACGATGACTAGAATGTCTTAAAATCCCACCCGGTTCACTAACGTCTTTAGGGAAAGAAATCTGTTGTCATTATCTGGCCTGGGAATATCCAGGGGCACAGGTGAAGGGATGAGACAACTGAACGGGTGAAACAGGAACTGGTCAAAGTTCCATCTCTGGTCAAATTCAAATCAACCCTTCTCACGCAGATACAACTTATTTTGTGCACTTCAGATACATTTCCATCCACCTATCAGTGGCAGCTCTGGGCTGCTTTGAATAAGAAAAGGATACTTGCAAAAAGTTTCAATCACCACAGGAATGTCCAGATGTAGGAATCCGAATCGCGGTATGTAGTTGGTGAGGCTCACTGTGAACAAAAAGACACATCATCATCTCAGCAATTGTTCAAATTCAGGAAAAAGTGCTGGGGGAATCTTCACTCAATCTAACATTTATTTACAGAATGAAACATTACAAGCATACTCCTCCTAATATGACCCTCTCAGTTTCAAGAAGCATCTCTTCAACTGTGCTCAGGTAAAACTTCAATCATTTCCCTCCACATGCATATAATTAAACACAATTAACAGGAAGCATATCAAATACAAGAAATGGGCTTATTATTCTATCAGGCTTCTTTTACAATTCCCGTGAGGTCCAAAAATACGTACTTTAGGTGGATTAGACATGGTAAATGCACGGTGGGAAGGCTCGAGTTGGACGTTCTTTTGGAGCGTGCCAGACTTGATGGGTCAAATGACCTCCTCCTGCACATATTCATTCTATGAAGCTTCTATGAAGTGCCAATCTAACGCTGAGCCCCAAACTCTGCCCATGGAAGATATAAATGGTGTGAAATTGTCTGCACTGAAACCATTACAGATTTAATCAATGGCTGGTCTGGTTGGTCTTAAATATAACCATAACAATAATAAGAAATAAGAAAATTATAGCACAGGAATAGGCCATTCGGCCCTTCAAGCCTACACGAACCATGCTGTCTGAATTAACTAAAACCCTCTACACTTCGGGGTACCATATCTCTCTATTCCCATCGCATTCATATATTTGTCAAAATGCCCTTAAAAGTCACTACCATACTGCTTTCATTAACTCCCCCAGCAACGAGTTTCAGGCACCCACTGCTGTGTAAAAAAATCTGCCTTGTACATCTCCTTTAAACACTATATTCCAAGTGCAGCCTAACTAAAGTTCTATAAAGCTGCAACATAACTTGCCAATTTTCAAATGCAATGCTCCGGCCAATGAAGGAAAATATACTACATGCCTTCTTGACTACCTTCACCTGCAGTGCCACTTTGGTGACCTGCATACCTGTACACCCAGATCCCTTTGCCTATCAATACTCTTAACAGTTCTGCCATTTACTGTATACTTCCTATCTGTATTAGACCTTCCAAAATGCATTATCTCGTATTTATCCAGATTAAACTCCACCTGCCATCTTTCAATCCAACTTTCCAACTGATCTATATCCTGCTGTTTCCTCTGTGGTCCTCATTGCTATCTACAAATCCACCAACTTTTTATATTGTCTCCAAACTTAGTAATCAAACCAGCTCCAAATCATTTTAACATATATACAGCAAAGGTCCCAGCACTGATCCCTGAGGAATGCCACTTGTCAACAGTCCTCCATTCAAAAACACACCCTTCCACTGATACTCTGTCTTCTTTAACCGAGCCAGTTTTGTATCCACCTTGCCAGCTTGGCTCTGATCCCATGCGACTTCACCTTCTGCACCAGTCTGTCATGAGGGACCTTGTCAAAGGCCTTACTGACATCCATGAAGATAACATCCATTGCCCTATCCTCAATCATTTTCGTCACTTTCTCAAAAAACTTGATCAAATTCGAGAGACACGATCTTTCCTTCACAAAACTATATTGCCTCTCACTAATACATCCACATATTTCCAAGTGGGAATCCTCTCCAATAATTTTCCTACCGCTGACGTGAGGCTCACCGGCCTGTAATTAACTGGATTATTACTGCTACCCTTCTTAAACAAAAGGAAGATTGACTATTCTCCAATCCTTTGGGATCTCCCCTGTAGCAAGTGAGGATACAAAGATTTCTCTCAATGCCCCAGCAATTTCCTCCTTTGCTTTTCGGTATTCTGGGGTATATCCCATTCAGGCCTTGAGGACTTGTTTACCTTAATGTTTCTCAAGAGCCATAATACCACCTCATTTAAAATCTCAACATGATTCAAACTATCTACACATCCTTTCACAGACTCATCATCCACCAAATCCTTTTTTTAGTGACTACTGACGCAAATTACTTATTTAATACCTCGCGCATTTCCTCTGGTTCCACACATAAATTCCCTCCCTTGTCCTTGAGTGGGCCGACACTCTCCATGGCTACTCTCTTGGTCTTTATGTATGCATAAAAAGCCTTGGTATTTTCCTTAATCTTTCTGGCCAAAGACTGGACATTATAATTATTCACCAGCAAATCTTTTCCAACAGTACAATATTTATAACTTGCAGCATTGAAATAACTATCAAAATGCTTCACAACAATCCCAAAGGAGGAGGCATTTGAAGAGGTGACCTATAGCTGAGTGAAAGATGGGCATTGAAAGAAGAGGGAGGTGGATAGAGACTCTGGGAATGTAGACAGTTAAAGACTCAGCTACTGATAACAAGGTGAAGGGTGCAGGAAATGCACAAGAGGCCAAAGTCATGGCCGAACTAAGAATGCATGGGCAGAAAATAGTTTGCAGGTTTCAGGGAATTTTGAAGAGGAGTGCAGCCATAAATATGTTAAAACACGAGGAGAGATTTTAATGTTTAATGTTTTGGGAACAGAAGCCAACATAAGCTAGAGAGGATGGATTGACAGGGAAGCTGGACAGGTTACAAGGTGTGGAGATTCCGTAGTTGGACTGGGGTAAACACGTATGAAGTCTCACAACACCACGTTAAAGTCCAATATGTTTATTTGATAGTAAACCCACTAGTTTTCAGGGTTTGTCCTTTTGTCAGGCAAATGGAGAGTTCTGATCACACACAGAGCATATAAAGGCACACAGTTTACAGAATACTGATTAGAATGTGAGTTTTTACAACTAATCAAGCCTTAAAGGTGCAGGCAACGTGAGTGGAGATAGCATTAAGCATAGGTTAAAGAGACGTGAAGTGTCTCCAGACAGTTAGCAAGATGTTGCAAGCCCAGGAAGTCATGGGGGTTACAGATAACGTGACATGAACCCAAGATCCCAAGGGGATCCTTGTGTGCGGAACTTGGCTATCAGTCTCTGCTCAGTGACTCTGCACTGTTGTATGTCATGAAGGCTAGTGAGTTTATTATCAAATAAACTTGTTGGACTTTAACCTGGTTTGAGAGACTTCTTACCAGATAACAAAAAGCAGAGCAATAGAAGGGTTGCAATTTCTGGACAGATGGGAACAGGAAGTTGGCCAATGGTGGCAGTATAATCGAGGCTTGGGGGTGTTGATTACAGATCACTATGTCTTAAAGAATTCTTTGTAGTTTTCTGCAGCTTAACTGTAAGTCTGCACTAACCATTAGAACTATTTACACATAGTAAAACATATAAGCTGGGAGCTACCTCCATGTTTAGGTTGATACATATCTCTGCTCAACACCACACTGACCCTGGTCTGGGTCACGTGCCATCTTACATTACTGTGTGGGTAGCGCTGACTGCCACTCCACATTAATCCCGTATGTACCATACCTTTACACTATAAGGACGAAATGGTAAATGAGGTTTTAAAAAAATAGCCAATCAGCTATAGTAAGGAGACATGTTAGAGAAATGGAAGTTTCTGGAAGTGAGGTGTTAGTCTCTGAGGCTCAGCAGTACACACGTGATTGAACAGTTTTGAGTCTGCTTTAACCCAAGGGGCCAGGGGCGGGTTAGAAATGACAGAATACTCTGTGGCTGGAAGTGGAGGCTTTAACCTACCCAATATCTATCACGGTGGGGCAGGGATTAGCTTTCGCAAAGTTGGAAGCAGATTGAAGTGGAAGTGAAGGACAAGCTGAGGAAGACAGTAGAGCCAAAACACTGAGTTTGATGCTCACATCACTGGTCAAGATGTGGTGATAGTGATTTTGGACTAGGTGGGCACAATAAGAAGTCCCACAACACAAGGTTAAAGTCCAATAGGTTTATTAGAAATCCACCTGTTGTGAGACTTATCATTAATCAAGATAGTTGCCAACATGTAAGTGGGCTCCAGGCTCCACCAATACTGCTTGCAGAGGGCAGAGATGCGAGAATGGTGAGGCACAGACATCTTCTCCACTGCCCTCCCACCCCAAGCCAACATTTCCCTATATATACCTAAACTTTCATGGGTTATTCAAAGAAAACCAATGGCTTGAATTGCTCCCAACAGTCAGTCAAAACAGCCAACTGGCAAATGCAAAAGCTGTGCTACCATCGAAAGGACTTGGAATGGGCCCAATGGGTGGCACACTTGTTGCTAGCTCAGAAGTTTGTGAGGTCAAGGTCCACTTCAGAGATTTGAGATAATCCAGTCAGTACTGGATACAGATAATCCAGTTCTGTACTCCAGTGCAGTACAGAAAGTGTGCAATGCAGAGAGATCTGGATAGGTTGAGTGAGTGGGCGAGGACCTGGCAGATGGAGTATAATGTTAGCAAGTATGAGATTATCCACTTTGGTAGAAATAATAGTAGGAGGGATTATTATTTAAAGGGCGAAAAGTTGCAGCACGCTACAGTGAGGGGGACCTGGAATCCTTGTGAACGAATTGCAAAAACCCAGTCTGCAGGTGTAGCAGGTGATCAAGACGGCGAATGGAATGTTGGCTTTTATAGCCAGGGGATAGAATATAAAAGCAGGGAGGTCTTGCTGCAATCGTACAGGGCACTGGTGAGGCCGCAACTGGAGTACTGTGTGCAGTTTTGGTCCCCACATTTGTGAAAGGATATATCGGTTTTGGAGAGTGTACAGAGTCGGTTCACGAGGCTAATACTGGAGATGAGGGAGTTAGCATATGAAGAGAGATTGAATAGACTGGATCTGTACTCGTTGGAATTTAGAAGGCTGAGGGGGGATCTTATAGAGACTTACAAGATAATGAAGGGACGAGGGAGAGTAGAACATAGAACATTACAGCACAGAACAGACCCTTCGGCCTTCGATGTTGCGCCGACCAATTAGGAAAAAGCAATGACCCTCTAACCTAAACCATTCCCTTTTCGTCCATAAACTTATCTACTAACCTCTTAAACGCCACCAAACTTGGCGCATCTACAACTGAAGCAGGCAGGGCATTCCATATCCTAACCACCCTCTGGGTAAAGAACCTACCTCTGATATCCGTCCTATAACTACCACCCCTTAATTTAAAGCTATGTCCCCTCGTGCTAGCTTTCTCCATCCTAGGAAAAAGGCTATCACTGTCCACCCTATCTAAACCTCTAATCATCTTATATGTTTCAATAAGGTCTCCTCTTAGCCGCCTTCTTTCTAACGAAAACAACCTCAAATCCCTCAGCCTCTCTAGAGGTAGAGAGATTCTTCCCGCTTAGAAAGGAAAGCGGGACTAGAGGGCATAGCCTCAAAATAAGGGGGGGCAATTTAGAACAGAGTTGAGGAGGAACTTCTTCACTCAAAGGGTAGTGAATCTCTGGAATTCTCTGCCCACTGAAGTGGTGGAGGCCACCTCGCTGAATATATTTAAGTCACGGGTAGATAGATTTTTGATAGTCAAGGAAATTAAGGGTTATGGAAAGTGGAACCGATCCATTTCAGATCAGCCATGATCTTATTGAATGGTGGGGCAGGCTCGAAGGGCTAAATGGCCTACTTCTGCTCCTATTTCTTATGAAGCATTCAGCTGAGGATCACCTGCTCTCTCAGAGATAAACAAACAATCTCACAATATCTTGGCCTATACCTGTGCTGCAAAAATTTTAGATTTTATTTTGTCATATTTTAATACTGTTTATCCCAGAAAATGTCCTATTACTTACATCCCAACATCATGGCACAGTGGTTAGCACTGCTGCCATACAGTGCCAGGGACCCAGGTTTGATTCCCGGCTTGGGTCACGGTGTATGTGAAGTTTGCACATTTTCCCCATCTGCTGGATTTCCTCTAGGTGTTCTGGTTTCCTTTCACAGTCCAAAAGATGTGCCGGAGATACACTGACCATGCTAAATCCTCCTTCAGTGTATCCAAACACACAACTAAGAGTTTCACTGTACCTTCACTGCAGTGAAGATACAGTGAAGATTAAATAATCTTAAAACAAACTTCCTTTTGAGGAAATTTTTGGCAGTGACTTACATCGTTCCTCACTCTGCTAATTCCTGGTTTGGTACAGCTATTAACATTAGCATTATTTCCTCCTTGTTGATATGAAGCAGAGGAGAAAGCTATCCAGTTCACTGTGTGCCTTCTCTTTGAAAGCACCGTGCAATTAGTCAACTTGCAAATTTCTTCTAATAATGCATTCATTTTTCAGTTACATTGAGTTTGCTCTCACCACTCCTACAAGCAATTCACTACATGAAAAGTATCTGGTCATTGTCACGTTATTGTTTGTAGGAGTTTGGTGTGCATAAATTTGCAACTGTGTCGTCTATATTACAGTAAGTGACTATATTTGCAAAGTACTTCTGGAGTCACGAGGCCATGAAAGGAACAATGTAAATGCAGGTCCTTTCAATATAGCTCTATCTTTATGAAGACACACATTGAGTGACAATAAGAAAAATGAGAGACTTGGTTCCATTTCTAAGCTTTAAATTGTTGCTCTGTTATCTCAATGTGCCATATCACTACAATCTACAATTGTACCATATTCAAGAGTTCCATATTCCATTCAGCTTTGCCCATCCTTGATGCAGAAATTTATATATACAAAACTGTACTGAATGTTACAGACCTGCATATTGAAGATGCACAGGGTGTCCCAGAAATAACATATCCATGGGAGATGAGTGCTTGACTCTGATCAGCCTGGTCTGGTTTTCAAGAGAGGGTTTTACACACAAGCTGGCCATCAACTCCTTCCGACAGTCTGCATTCGTCTGGCATACTTGGCTGGATTCAATAGCTTTTCTGGCAGCTAGACACACGTACTACAAACACAAACAACGCACGAAAAAGAATGAGGTACATCATGGAATCCCTACAGTGTGGAAAGAAGCCAATAGGTCCGTTAAATCTGCCCTGGTTCTCCAAAAGAGCATCCATCTATGCCCTCCCTTCCACCCATAACCCCACATATTTACCATGGCCCATCCACCAAACCTACATATCCCCGGACACTAAGGGACAATTTAACATAGCCAATCCACCTCAGCTGCACATTCCTAAATATTAAGAGACAATTTAGCACAGCCAATCCACCTAACACGTACATCTTTGGACATGGGAACACACATCCACCTAACACGTACATCTTTGGACATGGGAACATCACACAGACATGGGAACAACATGCAGATCATATACAACAAGGGGAATCATTTCTTTTTGAATCACTTAAACTCATTCCTGGAACAAGGGGCTTATCTTGCGGAGAAAGTTTGGACAGGTTGGGCCCATTGGAGTTTAAAAGAACAAGAGGCGATTTTATTGAAACATATATGATCCCAAGAGGATTTGGTAGGGTAGAAAATGGGAGAATGTTTCCATTTGCAGGGGGGAGGGTACTCAAGCCAAGGGACATAGTTTAAAAGTGTGATGTCTACAGTTTAAGATTCCATACCACTTGACACTTGGGGTCTTGAAATCTATTTCCTTCTAAAATATTTTCAGTGACTTTTTCACAACCGCTGAGCAAAGACTGATAGCCAAGTTCTGCACACAAGGATGGCCTCAACCGGGATCTTGGGTTCATGTCACACTATCTGTAAAGTCCACAACTTGCCTAGACTTGCAAAATCTCACTAACTGTCCTGGCTGGAGACAATACACATCTCTCTAACCTACGCTTAGTCTCTTTCCACTCACATTGTCTGTACCTTTAAGACTTGATTACCTGTAAAGACTCGCATTCCAACCATTATTTTGTAAATTGAGTTTCTGTCTTTATATGCTCTGTTTGTGAGCAAAACTCCCACTCACCTGATGAAGGAGCAGAACTCTGAAAGCTAGTGACTTTTGCTACCAAATAAACCTGTTGGACTTTAACCTGATGTTGTGAGCCTTCTTACTCTATTTCATGTCTTGCCAGACCCATTACAGCAGGATGCAACAAATTCATCAGAAACACTATGCACAGGTTTTGAAAAATCTATTCTCAAAATGGCATGTTCCTCTTCAAATCCTTCCCTCCAATTGTCACAGTTCACAATAGTGCCCATGGAAAAATTCAGTTTTGTACAAAGACAGCTGAATGTGGATATCTGTGGAAATGAACACACAATAAAACAGCTGCTCCATGCAACGAGGGTGGAGTTTGGAGAGACTCACCTGGGAGATTTGCAGCTTTCCACGGTAAGAGAAGCAAATATCCACCAGGCTGTTGTTGCTACAACATTCTGTGCTTCCATCGAGTCTCCTGTACACTGCATAGAAAAACAGGTTATTCCACTGGATCAAGTCAGCACTTTGAGCAACTTCTTTAGGCTTTATAATCTACTTTCTTAAATATTTTGAAGACTATCATTAACAGATGTGAGAAGAGGCTAGGATTAAAAAGTTATATATGAGGGAGTAACAGAGCTGGTCAGGACACAGTGGACAAAACAACAGTAACAACTTGTATGCCTGCAGCTGGAACATTCAAAATATTCCAAGGTGCCTCATAGAAGTGTTCTAAAAAGAAAGCCTGGCAATAAGCTACATCAGGCAAAATTAGGATGTCACCAAAAGCTTCATCCCTGTAACCTTGCACATTTACCATGACTAATCCACCCAACCTATACATAGAATACTACAGTACAAACAGGCCCTTCGGCCCACAAGTTGTGCCAATCATATCTATACCTACCAGGCCATAGAACTATCTGTAACTCCCAATCCCATTTAATCCCATGTACTCATCCAGAAGTCTCTTAAAAGACCCCAGCGAGTTCGCCTCCACCACCACCACCATCAGCAGCCGATTCCATTCACTCACCATCCTCTGAGTAAAAAACTTACCCCTAACATCTCCTCTGTACTTGCTGCCCAACACCTTAAACCTGCGTCCTCTTGTAGCGACCATTTCAGTTCTGGGAAATAGCCTCCGAGAATCCACCCTATCTATTCCTCTCAACATTTTATAAACCTCTATCAGGTCACCTCTCAACCTTCGTCTCTCCAGGGAGAAGAGACCTTGCTCTCTCAGCCTATCTTCATAAGGCATGCCTCCCAATCCAGGCAACATCTTTGTAAATCTCCTCTGCACCCTCACAATAGCTTCCACATCCTTCCTATAGTGAGGTGACCAGAACTACGCACAGTGCTCCAAGTGGATCTTTGATCTGTGGGAAGAAACTCATGCAGGCACAGGGAGAACGTGCAAACTCCACATAGGCACTCGCTTTAGGCCAGAATTGAACCCATGTCCCTAGCACTGAGAAGCATGATGAAATATTAACTGCTATACCACCGTGGCATCCCATACAGAGGTGTTGGAAGAAAATTCCAGGATTTAGATCACTGGCAAATTAAAGGTAAAGCCTGCAATAGTGGAGTGATGAAAATCAAAGATACTCAGAGGGACCACACAGGCTGAGAGAGAGAGGATTGGGAGATGTCAAGAAGTCCGTGTTTGTCCATTCTGATTACATTATATATGTATACACATACCACACAATTCTGTGGATTGGATGTAGTAGAGCAGGATGGCAGGTCAGTAAGTGCTGGCCAGCCAGTGACAACCATGGCCCATGAATGAATTTAAAAACAAAACAGCACCAGGGACCTAGGCTCAATTCTGGACTTGGGTTGCATGATGGAGCCAGAGACATAGAAATCAGAGTGGGAAAAGGAGGAGGGTCATGTTGAAAATTGCAATGATCTCAGGGTCACAAATACAAACAGCAGCTAACCACTGATGCCAGCATAGAGACCTCACTCTGAGATCAGCAAATGTAGAGGAATCGATAATTTCCTCCACTGGATGAAGTGTCTAACTGAAGCGTTGAACACAAAGATGGGGCACAAGGAAATTTTCTAGCTGGAACCAATAGGGCAGGAAAAGACATTCAATTTAACCAATCAACACCAGCGTGGTCTCCTTCCATTCCTTCCCCTTGCTGGTGTATAAATCCAGCTCTCTTTTATAACACACTCCCTGATCACTAATCACAATCTTTACAGTTCAGAAAGCAACCATTCAGCCCATCAAGTCTCACATCACTTCTACCCTTTTTGCTAATTATTTTTAATCTGTACCTTATCTGAACAATAAGTTAAGAAGAAACAGTTTCTCACTGTCTATACCCCTCAGGATGTTGAATATCTTTCTCGTCACCTCCCAGCCTTCTTTTTTCCAAGGAGAACAGTCCCAACCTCCAATCTATCCTCACAGCTGCCATTCTTTATCCCTGGAATCTTTCTTGTGAATCTCCTCTGTCCTCTCTCCAATACTTCCACAAAATCCCTCAAGTTTGGCATTCAGATTTGAACATAGTCTCCAGATAAAACCTAACTAGTGTCTTATACAAGTTCAACATAATCTCCATACTCTTGTATTCAATGTCCCTATTCATAAAACCTGGGGCACCATGTGCTATATTAACCATTCTCTCAACACCTTGCCAACATCAATGACTTAGGTACATATTACCCATGTCCCTTTAATCTTATATCTCTTTTAGAGTTTCTCCTTTGATTTTTTATTTTATGTCTCACCATATTTTTCCTTCAAAATGAATCACTTATCTGCATTGAACAATTGTCTGCCTAATCCACAACACTGTCCGTTTGAAGTTGAAGACTAACCTCATCACAGTTAATAATATTTTCAATGTTCAAGATCACCTGTAAATTCTGAAATCATTGATATAACGAGAAAATCCAGCAACCTACCTATACAAGCCAGATCCCATAGATGGCCAGATAATCTATTTTGGTGATGTTGGTTCAAGGATAAATATTGGTCAGAATACTAGGAAGAACTCCCCAGCTCTTTTCTCAATTAAGGCCATGAGATCTTTCATATTCCTCCGTGAGAAGGAATTGAATAGAATACCAGGAAGGTGCAGGAAGACCAGGACAATCCGACCAACCAGGAGTCACTGCGGATCAGGAAAATGGAGGAAGGAAGACAGACATGTGACCTCAAAGACACCAGCCTATGTCTCCCCCTCCACCACTCCCACTGACTTCAGTGCAGCCACTTACTATTTTCAGCAATGATTCTGAGAGAAAATGAAAGATTTAACGGTGCACAATATTCAATGTTAATGGCCACATCCTGAGGTCCACTTGTCTTTCTTCATCCATCTCCTCATCCCAGAATCTTCCCTTCTCTAGACCCATCTTATTTCCTACTTGGTCTGTTATTACCTCCTTTAACCATGCACCCTCGTGTGTTGTCACTTAATCTCTCCTCCTTTCTAACCTATCACAGATCTTCTCTGTTCTTCTTTCAGTTGCTTCCACACTTGCTGAATGCTTGCAGCATTTTATTTTACTTGTATCTCTAACCTATACTCTTAACGGGGCAATTTTACCAGTTCAACCCACCGGTCAATTGGTATAGCAAGCCAGGAAGATCGGGCGAGAGGCAAAAGATTAAGATCACACCCAGTTTGTCATCTCTTGTGATCTTGCTGGCGAAATTGACTTTGCATTCAGAAAGGGCACAAAGTTAATTTCAATAATCATGACATGATTACCATGACCTTAGTGACTCCCAGACATTATTACCTGAGCTCACTTGACTGTACCTGCTCACCAGTTGAGGTCCTCATAGGCAAAAATCACCCTGGTCTCCACAAATGGAGACCAGATACTGATGAGAAGAGGCCATTGATGGTCCCCAGGTGGTCCTGGTTAGGGCTGGCAATGCCCCTTGGGTAAGGGGGTTTTGATCAACCTGGATGACAATCAGGGAAGGGGCAGGGTGATTGGGGCACCTGTGCAATGGCGAATCTAGAGCTCAGCAGCCAGCTTCACGGGTGAGATCAGGCTCCACCCCACCCCCTACTGGTGAGAATCACATCCTGGCACTTTGATGAAGTGTCACACAACTGCTTTTTTTAAAGCTCAACTACGAAACCAGTCTGAAACTTTTCTGTTTTCTCACTCAATCATGCACTTAAAATTTTGTTGGTAAGATTGCTAACTAAATATTGCATACCAGTACCTCGGCCCGCAGAATTCAGGTGTTGCAGGTTTGCCTCTTTGACACAGTATCCAGTCTGTGATTTCACAGAGATCTCTTCAATGCACTTGTGCCAATCTTCCACACTGTAAACGGAACAATTTTCTACATATTTCACAAGATCACCCATAGACAGTCCTCTTGGTCCACTGGCAGGGGAATTCTGAGAAACAGAAGATGTACGTGATTATATATACTAACAATTTGTCCTAAATGTTCCAGTCAGACTTCATCTGGGGTAGCACGTTCTGTTCTGCACTCAAACTTAGGAATAGCTGCACAGACTAGGCTAGGCATGATAGCACTGCGGGGGCGGTACTCAGGGGATACACCTGGGCAAGATGTTCTATCAGAGAGTTAGTGCAGAACTTGATGGATCAAATCACGAGCTTTTGCACTGAAGAAATTCTATTTTATGGTCCTTGAATATAGAAGATTAAGCAGTGATCTAATTAAGATTAGATGAATGAAGAGTTTAATAAATTAGATAGAACTATTTTCTCTGGTGAACAATGTGATGATACTGTGCTATTGATATATTTTGTGTTTACGGGCACTGCTTTAAGATACAGTTTTCTCCAGAGAGTCAGTATTTCTGAAAGAATACAGCAGATGCTAGAAAACAGGGTAAATCCTCATTTTAACCCTGTAATGTTTAATTAGAATGAAGCTAATCGCTTTTTGTTTATAACTACAGAAGACCATTTGTTTTTTTTGATTAAAGTAAATAAAGGCGAATTAGGTACATAGAATCATATAATCATGTAATAGTAGAAGTGGGAGGAACTAGGTTTGTAGCAGAAAACACTTTTTTTGTGTTTAGTTGCTGGAGAGGGCTGTTTAAATAAATAAACCTACAAACCCTTATCTCTCTTTGAAAAGTCTCTGGAACATACAATTACCACAATTTAAAATAATTTAACTGTATTTAAAATGAGGTTTAAGTTTATGGAGAGACTGTTGCTTACTTGCGCAGGGGGACTTGGGGGTCCTTGTGCACAAATCGCAAAAACCCAGTCTGCAGGTGCAGCGGGTGATCAAGGCGGCGAATGGAATGTTGGCCTTTATAGCTAAGGGGATAGAATATAAAAGCAGGGAGGTCTTGCTGCAACTGTACAGGGTACTGGTGAGGCCGCAGCTTGAGTACTGTGTGCAGTTTTGGTCCCTGCATTTGCGAAAACATATACTGGCTTTGGAGGGAGTGCAGAGAAGGTTCACTAAGCTGATACCAGAGATGAGAGGGTTTAACCTATGAGGAGAGATTGAATAGGCTGGGTCTGTACTCGAAGTTTAGAAGGCTGAGGGTGGATCTTATAAAGACATACAAGATAATGAAGGGGATAGATAGGATAGAAGTAGAGAGATTCTTCCCGCTTAGAAAGGATAGCAGAACTAGAGGGCACAGCCTCAAAATAAGAGGGTGGGGGGAAAGTTTAGATCAGAGTTGAGGAGGAACTTCTTCATCAAAGGGTGGTGAGTCTCTGGAATTCTCTGCCCATTGAAGAGGTGGAGGCTACCTTGCTGAATATATTTAAGTCACGGGTAGACAGGTTTCTGATAGACAAGGGAATTAAGGGTTATGGAGAGAACAAACTTGAATTTATACAGCACCTTTCACTTTGTCAATTATCTCCAGAACTCATTAATTTTGAAGTGTTGACTGATGCTTGTCTGGAAGCAGAGCAGTGGCAGTAATTAATACAGTCAAGATTCAAACAGTCAACGTACGTAACTAATGGAGACAGCATGGAGGTCAACAATTCATGTCTCAAAAATTGCTGGGGTTTTACAAACGTCAGGGAAAATGGAGACATTCAGGATAGATTCATATTCTGCAGTATTATTGAACTGGCTTCCTGGGATTTGAAGGAACCTGCAGAAGTCAATGAAGAAGTTGCAGTCACTGCCTTGAGTCAGCTGAAACTACTTCACTGTTGTAATGCTTTCTAATTAACATCAGTTTGATTCAAGGACAACAAAGGAAGAGACAGCTGAAGGACTTCACTGATGTATTCTGGGAGAAGTCAGTCCAGCAACATCTACTTAAACTGGTACAATATAGAAAAAAAGTCACACTCCATCCTGACTTGGAAATACATTGCGTTCCTTCACTATCACTGGGTCAAAATCCTGGAACTTCCTTGACAGCATTGTGGGTGTACCCACACCTCATGGACTGCAGTGGTTCAAAAAGGCAGTTCACCACCACTATCCAAGTGGAATTAGAGATTGGGCAATAAATGCTGACCTAGCCAGCAATCCCCACATTCCACGAAAGAATAAACAAATTGTCACAAGGAAACAAAAAAATCCCCTTAATAATAAATACGAAGAGGTTGTCATTAGCAAATTCTTAAAGATTGCACTGTCCTGTGATACATTCCTTCTTCTGGATCAGAAGGTTATAGGTACAAGCCTCATTCCACAAGCTTGAACATATAACTTAGGTTGACAGTCCTGTACAGTACTGAGAGAATGTTACACTATCGGAGCTCCACTGTCAGAGATGCTGCCCCTCAAATAAGGATAGAAACCAAATCCTGAAATGCCTCCACATAAACATAAATTGTTTGTTTCTACCTTGCATTTGGATCAATCTTAAAGCCCAAGAACAAAAGGGAAGAAAGCTTTAAAAAGATACCATACAAGTTTCATTACTTCTTGGAGGCATTTAAGAGAAAATAGGATTTTCAAAGAGATACTTAATAATACTGTGTGTACAGTGGTGATCTCAGTATACTGTAGACTAAGACATGACTGAAACTGCTAGTTTTTTCAGATAATGAATGAATTACCTCAGTGACTTCAGTGACCAGTGCCCCAATTCCTGTGTAGTAGAGAGGAAATAGGAAGATTGGCAACGAGTACAGGGCCAGCAAAGCCATCAATGCCAGGATGAAGTTGTGCCACACACCTATCAAAATAGTTAAAAAAAATCAAACTTCTTTACATTTGAAGCTCAAGGTAATGAAGTCAGTCTTGAATGGAACGAATTCATCCCGAGAGAGAGATGAGATTTACCTGCGCAAAATACTCGGAGTTGTTGGATTGGGGATATCAACTGCAAATGGTTTGTGTACAGGTCAACGAAGGCTCCAGGGTAGATGATGAAAATAAACACTCCAAAGCCATTAAATCGCACTTGCTCCCTGCACAGCAAAGTGGGGGTGTGGAGGAAGAGAGACAGTAACGTTAAAATTCAGCAGCAGAACAATTCTCAAAAAACCCTAAGAAAGAACAAAGAACAAAACAGCCCTTCGGCCCAACAAGCCCACGCCGCCACCACGATGTTCCCACCTCTACCCACAATTCCTGTCCACGTTTATAGATCTATGGATTAAAAACCAAATTTGAGACAATTTAGGGAGAATTTGTTTTGCCAATTAGCCTAAGAGCACATCTTTGGGATGTGGGAGGAAACCGGAGCACCCGGAGAAAACCCTCGCAAGCACGGGGAGAATGCGCAAACTCCCACAGACACAGGCCCAAATCCATGTATCTGCACAGCAAAGCGATAGTCACTGAGCTGTTGTGTTGCCCATCAAATGGTCCAGGTCAAGCGTACACTAACGACGTGAAGCACTAGGATACTCTTGAAAAAGATCCAAGAGCAGCCCTCTCACGACCCATCGCGTGTATGCCCCTCGTTAGACAACAAGGTGGACCAAAGCACCTGTAGGATAAAAACAAGTACATCAATATCATCATCTATTTACACACTTCCCAGGGACTCCCAAGGCTCATGATCCCTATTTTAAATCAGTTTTCTATACCCCTCCATTCCCATTCTGTTCATGCGCCCATCTAAATATTTCTTAAATATCTCCAGAATGCCTGCCTCCACCACTTTACTTGGCAGTGCATTCCATACCCCCCATCACCCTCTCTGTGTGAAAAAACTCCCTCTAGCATCCAAATTATACCTTACCCCCCTCACCCTAAGCCTGTGACCCCTCGTGCTATTTGAGTTCATCCTAGGAAAAAGCTTAATCCTGTTTACTCTATCTATACCCCTCATAATCTTGTACACATTGTAAAGACGAACAGAATTAGGCTATTTGGTCCCTTGAACTTGCTCTGCCATTCAACAGGATTATGGCTGATTTAACATTCCCTCACATGTACTTTCTTGCCCTTTTCCCATAACCTTTGATTCCCTTACTGAGCAAAAATCTATCTCAGCCTTAAATATACACAAAGACACAGCTCTCTGTGGCAATGAGTTTCAAAAACTTTCAATCCTCATGGCGAATGTTTCCTCCTCAGTCTTAAATTGGTGCCCCTTTATTCTGAGACAATGTCCTCTTGTCCTAAACTCTCCCATGAGATTGTTTCAGCACTTAGCCTATCAAGCCTCTTAATAATCCTATAGTTTTCAAATGAGAAGAACTTTATTCTTGTAAATTCCAATGAGTAGAATCCCAACCCATTTAACCTCTCCTTGTAAGACATTTCACTATATCAGAGATCATCCTAATGTACCTTCTCTGAACTACCTCCAATAAAATCTTTTATTTATGGGGACCAAAACTGTTTATGGTACTCCAGATATGGTCTCACCAGTATCTTGTATTGGTGCAGCAAGACTTATTTACCGTTATACTCCAACCCCTTTGAAAGGAGGACCAACATTTCATTAGAACATAGAACATAGAACATAGAACATAGAACAATACAGCACAGAACAGGCCCTTCGGCCTTCGATGTTGTGCCGACCAAAATAAAAAGCAATGCCCCTCCTAACTAAACCATTCCCTTCTCATCCATATACTTATCAACTAACCTCTTAAACGCCACCAAACTTGGCGCATCTACAACAGCTGCAGGCAGGGCATTCCACTCCCTAATCACTCTTTGAGTAAAGAACCTACCTCTGATATCCGTCCTATACCTCATACCCCTTAATTTAAAGCTGTGTCCCCTCGTGCTAGCTTTCTCCATCCTAGGAAAAGGGCTATCACTGTCCACCCTATCTAAACCTCTAATCATCTTATATGCTTCAATAAGATCCCCTCTTAGCCGCCTCCTTTCTAACGAAAACAACCTCAATCCTTCAACCTCTCTTCATAGGACCTGCCCTCCATACCAGGCAACATCCTGGTAAACCTCCTCTGTACCCTCTCCAATGCCTCCACATCTTCTTATAATGTGGGGACCAGAACTGTACACAATACTCCAAGTGCGGCCGCACTAGAGTTTTGTACAGTTGCAACATGATGCTGCGGCTCCTAAATTCAATCCCCCTGCCAATAAAAGCTAAGACTCCATATGCCTTCTTAACAACTTTATCCACTTGATTGCCTACTTTCAGGGATCTATTGACACATACACCAAGATCCTTCTGTTCCTCAACACTATTAAGAGCCCTACCATTAGCCCTATACTCTACACATTTATTGTGCCTGCCAAAGTGCATTACCTCACACTATTCCACATTAAACTCCATTTGCCACCTCTCGGCCCAGCTCTGCAACTTGTCCAAGTCACTCTGTAAACTAAACCACCCCTCTTCACTATCTACCACACCACCCACTTTAGTATCATCTGCAAATTTACTGATCCATCCCTCAATACCCTCATCCAGATCATTTATAAAAATTACAAACAGCAGGGGCCCCAAACAGACCCCTGAGGCACACCACTCGTCACCGAACTCCACGATGAATATCTCCCATCAACCACCACCCTCTGTCTTCTATCTGCCAGCCAATTTCTAATCCAAGTAGCTAAATCACCCTCTATTCCACACATCTGCATTTTCTGTAGAAGTCTTCCATGGGCCACCTTATCAAACGCCTTACTAAAGTCCATATATACTACATCAACCGCCTTACCCCCATCCACCTCTTTGGTCACTTTCTCATAAAACTCAATGAGGTTAGTAAGGCATGACCTACCCTTCACGAAACCATGCTGACTATCCCCAATCAATTCATTTCTCTCCAAATAACTATAAATCCTATCCCTAATAATTCTCTCCAATACCTTGCCCACAACAGAAGTAAGACTCACTGGCCTATAATTCCCAGGAAGGTCTCTCTTCCCCTTCTTAAACAATGGGACCACATTCGCTATCCTCCAGTCCTCCGGAACCACACCCGTAACCAACGAGGACCTGAAGATCAGAGCCAGAGGCTCTGCAATCTCCTCTCTTGCCTCCCAGAGAATCCTAGGGTAAATCCCGTCCGGCCCAGGGGACTTATCCAACTTCAAACCCTCGAGAATTTCTACACATCCTCCCTATCTACTACAATACTTCCCAATTTGCAACCCTGTACCTCAGTGCTCTCCATAGCTACATTTCCAGCACTCTGCGTGAATACCGAAGAGAAATATTTATTCAGTGCCTCACCAATCTCTTCAGGCTCCACGCACAACTTCCCACTGCTGTCTATGACTGGCCCTAATCTTGCCCTAACCAATCTTCTATTCTTAACATATCGAAAGAAAGCTTTAGGATTCTCCTTAATCCTATCAGCCAACATCTTCTCGTGTCCCCTCTTAGCTCTCCTCAATTCACTTTTTACCTCCTTCCTGGCTAATCTATAGCTATCCATTGCACTATCTGAGCCTTCAAGCCTCATCCTGACATAATCCTCCTTTTTCTTCTTAACCAGCAAATCAACTTTTTTCGTACACCAAGGCTCTCTTACTCGTCCATTTCCTCCCTGCCTGACAGGGACATACTTATCAAGGACTCTCAGCAGCTGCTCCTTGAATAAGCACCACATTCCAGATGTTCCCAGTCCCTGTAGTTTCCTAGTCCAATCTATGCACCCTAATTCTCTCCTGATGGCCTCATAATTACCCTTCCCCCAGCTATAACTACTGCCCCCAGCTTCATGCCTATCCCTATCCATCACTAAGGTGAACGTAACCGAATTGTGGTCACTATCACCAAAATGTTCACTAACTTCCAAGCCTAACACCTGGTCTGGCTCATTGCCCAGCACCAAATCCAATGTAGCCTCACCTCTAGTTGGCCTATCTACATACTGAGTCAAAAAACCTTCCTGCACACTTTGTATAAAAACTGACCCTCTAACGAGCTAGAGCTATAGCTATTCCAATCAATATTAGCAAAGTTAAAGTCCCCCATAACAATTACCCTACTACTTTCACTCCTATCCAGAATTGACTTTGCAATCCTTTCCTCAACCTCTCTAGAACTATTAGGAGGTCTGTAAAAGACTCCCAACAGGGTGACCTCTCCTCTCCTGTTTCTAATCTCAGCCCATACTACCTCAACAGACAAGTCCTCATCAAACTTCTTTTCGATCACCGTGATACAGTCTTTGACCAGTAACGCCACTCCTCCCCCCCTTCTACCCCCTTCTCTACTCCGACTAAAGCATTTGTACCCCGGAACCTGCAACATCCATTCCTGTCCCTGCTCTACCCAAGTCTCTGAAATGGCCACAACATCGAAGTTCCAGGTACTGGTCCAAGCTGCAAGTTCCTCCCCTTTATTGCGAATACTCCTTGCATTAAAGTATACGCATCTCAAACCATGCTCCACCCCACCCGTACGCCGCTGTGTTTTACAACTCTCCTCTATAACCCCCTTACTCACATCCCTCTCAGCACCCCAACTACTTAGGATCCCACCCCCCCCCCGAATCAGTTTAACGCCCCCATCATAGCCTTAGCAAATTTTCCCCCCAAGATATTAGTCCCCCTCTGGTTCAGGTGTAGACCATCTCTCTGGAAGAGGTCCCACCTATCCCAGAATGAGTCCCAATTGTTAAGGAACCTGAACCCCTCCCTCCTGCACCATCCACGCAGCCATGAGTTCAAACTATCCCTTTCTCTGTTCATCTCTAAACTATCCCTTGGCATTAGCTTTCTTGACTCCCTGCTGTACCTGCATGCTAGCTTTGTGTTTTCTGTGCAAGTACTCCCAAAGTGTTGCACCTTTCTGCAGTTTTACTCCATGTGATACTCTGGAGTGGAACTCTCTAGCCATTCATGCCAATGGGATTTACTGGTCCTCATACAGTGAACAGAAATTTGGCTAAGCATCTAATTCTCCATTCTTGTTTGCAATGGCAGCGAAGCACGAACAGCTGGAAAATTCCAGCCGTGTTTTTTGTTCTCCATTTCAAATAAATGACTCCATTTGGCAATTTTGCCCACGGATTCAAACTTGCATGTTGGCATTCCTAAGCCAAGCACGTTGTGCTCTCCAATCTGTACAAGATTCCAGTATAAGTAACAAATGGCTCGCAGCACGTAATAAACTAAACGTCCATGAGTTCCAGAGATGAAAGGCAGAGTGGGGAGACAGAGGGGATGTGTTGTCTTGTGGTCATTGGCTAGAACTATTTGAACAAGCAATTGACTTACGGCAAAACAACTCTTAGGAATAAAATATGTCAATGGGCACTCAGGGGCCGAGGACAGTCTGGTCAGGCAGCCATCTCGTTCAGATGGATGAAGACCAAGGGCAGGTGGAGGAGGGCTAGGGGAAGGTGGAGGGAGTATAGGCTAAGAGTTTCCTAACACACTGGCCAAACAGCAGATTGCTGTTGCTACAAATTACAGAGATCAACATACATTTGGTGCCATTCATCCAGTCATCCTCCAGTATCAGTAAACCTCCCACTGCTGTCAGGAGTCAAAGAACAACAAAGCACGGGAAACTGGCCCTTCGGCCCAGCAAGGCCACAGTACCATTTCAACATTGTGAGTGCCCTCTTCTATCTATGACCTTTGTCTATGCCTATTGGGAAAGATTGAGGGAGCTTTCCCTATTATTTTGTTAATACCTAAACCACTGCTTCTTAATAAACTACCTGAAAATCACTTCAGTTCTTTCCTATTTTGGGCTACCCTTCCACTAAGAGCTTAAAACTTAGAGTTGATGCTATAGGTGATGCTGTAAAATGGCTCCTAATGTTATTTGATGTAACCTAATGAAACAAATAAATCTAAAGTAAAAATAAGCAGTTCATCAACAATAACAACAAGTGTTTTTATCATAATAAAATGTTCCAAGGCACTTCACAGGCACATTATTAACCAAAATTAAACATCCAGTTCAGTGAATGCAGACACGATCAGGAAAGTCACTTGGTGTAAGTACGGAATAGGCAGCAGAGCTTCAAGTGACTGCGTGGTTACAGAGGGTACAAGGTTAGAAACCAGCCTGGGGTGTATCGGAGCGGCCAGATGGAGTACCAAGGCAGGAGTGAGGGTCTCAGTAACATATGAGCCCAGCCAGCGTCCAAGTATAGTGACGTACGGGAAATGGAAATAGGCACGTGTGCTAGGAAGCTCACCTTTTGTCAAACACTTATAAAGTATAATCATAGAACATTTCTTAAAAAACACTGCATGCTTTTTACTTCCTATCTGCAGTTTTGAAGATTAGTTTATGATGTTCTTTACCTGTAGTTTTAATCACTGTTTTCCTGTTTTAGTTGACTCAATGATCTATCTTAGCTTCCTCCTCTCACCTCTAGATATGCTTCCTGAAATCTAATATTTTGACTTCGGTCCAATCAAGTAGCCACAAGATCACAAGTTTTATCGTTATTTGAGAACTTATCTGCAGACCCTCTATTATTCTCAGGAATAATTAGGCAGAGGGTAGGGTGCTGACTAAGGGAGTTAAGTGACTCCAAGTGGATGCACAGATAGGAGACATGACCCTGGATGGCCTGGACACTTGGTGTAAGCCTCCCTTGCCATGGGAAAAACCCCTGTGATAATGGGATGAGACCCTTACGTCGTTATTAGTTAAACAGCTAAAGGCCTCAACTGGTGCACAGGCAAGCCGCACAACTCCCCGACCTTAAATAAAGTAACTCCCAGGTAAGCAAGCAACAGGCACATAAACTACAGCCCAATATTCCAGCTATAAATAGTTTGGCAGTATAGAATTTGAGTATTGCTGAAAAAAGACATTTTATTGAAATTTTTCATCTTGTATGCATCGGGACCATTGTAAGGCTACTAATGTCAGGGGAAAAACACATTTATACTGTCTGAGAACACAGTGCTAATTGGTTGGCAAGTGCGTTCTGAATGCAGCAGTTGATGGTGACTGACAATTAACTGTCAAACATTGTTTGAAATATAAAGTAGGAATCTTGACCCTGATTCATCAAGGCATTGCCCTGAGAACAGTGAATGACTCACTTATTTTGTTCAGCTGAAACGGGCAATGTGTGTACTTGTTCTTTTTGTTTATAAGAACAGAGCCCTGTGTATTAATATCTGTAGCTTCCCGTACACATGAGCTCAACTGACAGTCTGATAAGTGGTTGTCAGCATAAGTAACTGAGTATTATTTAACAAATGTTTTCCAAAAAAGTGGTCAGTCTACTCTTTGGCAAAGGTAAGGTATCTCAAACGTGCAAGAAACAGACAGCTGTTTCACTTTGCAACACAAGTGATATTTACCACAACAGGATGCTGCTTATCACGCAAATGAGCAATGCAGTAAGTATCAGTTGATATTACGTATGTCCCCAAGACTGGTATATCATAGCAAATAGAGGTCCCTTTCACTGTTCACAATGGGAAAGGTACAGATCATACACAACCAGCCTGTCCTTGCAAAAATCAAAACACAGTGTCCAACATGAGAGACAATACATGTGTGTATACTGGAAGCTACATGAATTACTATACAGGATCCTACTCTTTGAGGACAGAAATACTATGAACATATGTTGTGCCTGTTGCAGCTCTGCAGAATAAGTCACAGCCATTCGCTGTGTCATTCTTCAGGACAATGCCTTGGTCAGTCAGGTTTATGCTGCCTGGTTTAAATTTAAATTATGCTTGTCAGTTAACTGTCAGTCACCAACACTGATGCATTCTGCATGGCATCAACTTTACGAGCGTACATTTGCCAACCAACTGATAATCTATTTCCAGACAGTATAAATTATTATTTCCCCCTTATATTGGTATTCTTGTGAAGTGTCCCGATGAGTGCAAGATATAAAGCTTGTCTTTTTTTGCAAGATGCATGTCCCTTTTCCATGGAATGAGAGTGTCACTGGCTGGACCAGCACTTATTGCCCATCATTAAGAACATTTGAGACAACCACATCACAATATTCCAGCAATATCAATTGTATCAACACCAGTTCCTGTCCTTGGTACTGCCACCTTCAGTCTGAGTGAAAGGGATATATATGTGGAGAATGAAAGGAAATGGGTAGAAAGAATCAGAGTTCTGTTGCAAAATTTAAACGTTAATGGGGAAATCCTAGAACAACCTCATACCGACATGGTGGCATTGAACTTCAAACAGCTCCTGACAAGCCTTTGATTCATCTCTGGCTCAAAAAGGAGTGCATTGAATTCAGCAGTGACATGTCTTCCAAGGAGAGACCAGAGCTCTGGCTCCCAATTCCGGTTTCAAAACTTGTGAGATGCTCATGTCTGGTGGGTGCAAGTGCCATCTCTCCCACCCCATGCCTGGATCCAGGAAGCCCAGAAAACCATTCCCAAGTAGATGACTAACCATCCTTGTGGCTGAAATAAAGATTATCATATCCACAGAATGAGCTTTCATGATCATCACATCATCGCTTATGAGATTGTTAATCAGCCTGCAATTTCTTCCATTACTTCACAGCATTTTTTGGAGTAAGAGAGCAAAAAAATACAAAAACCAAACAACCTCTGAAGTTCAGAGTGGAATGGAACAAGCCACTTCATATAATTATCTTAACAGAAAGAATGGGCATGAACAGAATAATGATGTACCTGACAGCAGCCACTCCATGGCCTATTTCATGGATGACACCACTGATCAGAATCGCAGAGAAGAAATATATCATCTGACTGATTGGCAGGTTGACACCAGGCACCTGTTAATGTTAACAGGTGTAATAGTTATTGCCACAATTAATATCACATTCCACCTTTCAAGGCTCTGGACACAATTAACTTGCTGCACTGGTACCAGGATTTGCATGCAAGATAAGGAGATGAATACAGGGAGCAATTAGAGATTTCACATATAGCCCATGAAGTGACAGCTACATGGGCAGATTACTGTAACCTTAAATAAGGCAAAAATGACTGAATGGCTTAAGTCCCTGTCACTCCCCAATATGAAATGAGCAGCTTTGTCACAAAGATTTTCTTTGTTCTTTAGCATGAGAATTGAGGGATATGGTCCCCAGAAGGATCGGGAGCTTCAGTTCAGTCGGGCAGTATGGTCAGTGCAGGCTTAGTAAGAAGTCTGACAACACTAGGTTTAAGTCCAACAGATTTATTTGATAATAAACTCTCAAGCTTTCGAGGCTGTCCTCTTCGTCAGGTGAATGAGGTGTTCTGGTCTCAAACAGGGCATATAACAGCACAGGCTGTTTACAGATTAGAATGCGAATCTTTACACCTAACATGCTATTCAAGTCTTAGAGTGTCTTCAAGTCTTATTCAAGAAAACCTCCTCCTCAAGAAAACAACTTTTAACCTCACAAACTTTGCAAACTACCATCCCATCTCCAAGCTCCCTTTCAGTTAAAGTCCTTGAACATCTCATCATTTCCTAACTTCCATTTTTCCCGGAACTCTTGTGTTTAAACAACTTTTCCCACCTCCTATGTCAATCAGATTTTCTGCCATGGCCCTAACTCTTAAAATTATAAGTGATATCCTCTATCATGTGATCATGACAAAGGGAAATTTTCCCTCCTTCTCCTTTTCGAGCTATCTGCAGCATTTTATGTGGTTTGACCACATAATCCTCCTCCAACATCCTCTCCACCATCATCCAGCTGGATGGGACTGTTCTCACCTGTTCCACTCTTACTATCTAATCATAGCCAGAGAATCTCTTCCTGTTCCCAGCCTATTATCTCTGGTATTCCCAAGGGACCTATCCTTCACCCCCTCCTATTCCACGCCTACATGCTACCCCCGGATGACATCACCTGATTACAGGTTAGTTTTCACTGACGGCCCCCTGCTCCACCTCTCTTTACTCCTGCACTGCTGTTAAATGATGAACTGCTTCTTCAACCCATATTGAGTACAGGATGACCAGACATTTCATCAAATCAAATATTGGGAAGACTGAAGCCATTGTTTTCAGTCCTCACTCCAAACTCCATTCTCATGTTACTCATTCCACCTGTTAGCATGGTAACAGTCTGATATTAAATTTAATATCTAATTGGATTAGAAATTGGCTGGCAGATAGAAGACAGAGGGTGGTGGTTGATGGGAGATTTTCATCGTGGAGTTCGGTGACGAGTGGTGTGCCTCAGGGGTCTGTTTTGGGGCCCCTGCTGTTTGTAATTTTTATAATGATCTGGATGAGGGTATTGAGGGATGGATCAGTAAATTTGCAGATGATACTAAAGTTGGTGGTGTGGTAGATAGTGAAGAGGGGTGTTTTAGTTTACAGAGTGACTTGGACAAGTTGCAGAGCTGGGCCGAGAGGTGGCAAATGGAGTTTAATGTGGAAAAGTGTGAGGTAATGCACTTTGGCAGGAACAATAAATGTGTAGAGTATAGGGCTAATGGTAGGGCTCTTAATAGTGTTGAGGAACAGAAGGATCTTGGTGTATGTGTCAATAGATCCCTGAAAGTAGGCAGTCAAGTGGATAAAGTTGTTAAGAAGGCATATGGAGTCTTAGCTTTTATTGGTAGGGGGATTGAATTTAGGAGCCGCAGCATCATGTTGCAACTGTACAAAACTCTAGTGCGGCCGCACTTGGAGTATTGTGTGCAGTTCTGGTCCCCACATTATAAGAAAGATGTGGAGGCATTGGAGAGGGTACAGAGGAGGTTTACCAGGATGTTGCCTGGTATGGAGGGCAGGTCCTATGAAGAGAGGTTGAAGGATTTGAGGTTGTTTTCGTTAGAAAGGAGGCGGCTAAGGGGGGATCTTATTGAAACATATAAGATGATTAGAGGTTTGGATAGGGTGGACAGTGATAGCCTTTTTCCTAGGATGGAGAAAGCTAGCACGAGGGGACACAACTTTAAATTAAGGGGTATGAGTTATAGGACGGATATCAGAGGTAGGTTCTTTACTCAAAGAGTGATTAGGGAGTGGAATGCCCTGCCTGCAGCTGTTGTAGATGCGCCAAGTTTGGTGGCGTTTAAGAGGTTAGTTGATAAGTATATGGATGAGAAGGGAATGGTTTAGTTAGGAGGGGCATTGCTTTTTATTTTGGTCGGCACAACATCGAAGGCCGAAGGGCCTGTTCTGTGCTGTATTGTTCTATGTTCTATGTTCTATGTTCTATGTTCAGTGGCCCCAAAACAGATCCCTGAGGTACACCACTTGTAACCGAACTCCATGATGAATAATTCCCATCAACCACCATCCTCTGCCTTCTATCAGCTAGCCAATTCCTAATCCAATTAGCTAAATCACCCTCAATCCCATAAATTTGCATTTTCAGCAGAAGCCTTCCATGGGGAACCTTATTGAACACCTTACTAAAGTCCATATATACCACATCAACTGCCTTACCCCCATCCACCTCTTTGGTCACTTTTTCAAAAAACTCAATAAGGTTAGTAAGGCACGACCTACCCTTCACAAAACCATGCTGACTATCCCCAATCAATTCATTTCTCTCTAAATAACTATAAATCCTATCCCTAATAATTCTCTCCAATACTTTGCCCACAACAGAAGTAAGACTCACTGGCCTATAATTCCCTGGAAAGTCTCTCTTCCCCTTCTTGAACAATGGGACCACATTCGCTATCCTCCAGTCATCCGGAACCACACCCGTAACCAACGACGACCTGAAGATCAAAGCCAGAGGCTCTGCAATCACCTCTCTTGCCTCCCAGAGAATCCTAGGGTAAATCCCATCCGGCCCAGGGGACTTATCTATTTTCAAACCCTCAAGAATACCTAGCACCTCCTCCTTATCTACTTCAGTACTTTCCAGTTTACAACCCTGTATCCCAGTGTTCTCCACAACTACATTTACGTCTCCTTGCGTAAATACCGAAGAGAAATATTTGTTCAGCGCCTCTCCAATCTCTTCAGGCTCCACGCATAACTTCCCACTGCTGTCTCTGACTGGCCCTAATCTTGCCCTAACCAATCTTCTATTCTTAACATATCTAAAGAAAGCTTTAGGATTCTCCTTGATTCTATCAGCCAAAGTCTTCTCGTGTCCTCTTTTAGCTCTTCTTAATTCAATCTTTAGCTCCTTCCTGGCTAATCTATAACTTTCCAGTGCACTAACTGAGCCTTCAAGCCTCATCCTGACATAAGCCTCCTTTTTCCTTTTAACCAGCGAATTAACTTTTTTAGTACACCCTTACTCGACCATTTCCTCCTTGCCTGACAGAGACATACTTATCAAGGACTCGCAGTAGCTGTTCCTTGAATAAGCTCCACATTTTAGATGTTCAATGTCAGAATTGAACTGTGAAGCAGTGCTAAGCACTGGCACTATGCCACCCCCTGTAGTGGTGAATAGCTTCTCAAACCTGTGAAAGTTTTACAATGCTGTTCCCTAAAATTACTATCAGGATTCCTACATTTCAGATTGCATATTAATGACTTAGACTTGGAGATGACACAAAACTTGGCAGTGTTGTGAATTACGAGAAGAATAATGCAGTATGACTAAAAACAACGGATTCAGTTTTCCTGATATTTGATCAGAGGTTTCCAGCAGCAGATGAGCTGAGAAAAAGTCCAGCAGAGTTACAGAGATGGAAATTAATCTTGGGGTCAAATATCTCTTCAAGGTTACACATAGACTAGTTTAACATAGAACATAGAACATAGAACAATACAGCACAGAACAGGCCCTTCGGCCTTCGATGTTGTGCCGACCAAAATAAAAAGCAATGCCCCTCCTAACTAAACCATTCCCTTCTCATCCATATACTTATCAACTAACCTCTTAAACGCCACCAAACTTGGCGCATCTACAACAGCTGCAGGCAGGGCATTCCACTCCCTAATCACTCTTTGAGTAAAGAACCTACCTCTGATATCCGTCCTATAACTCATACCCCTTAATTTAAAGCTGTGTCCCCTCGTGCTAGCTTTCTCCATCCTAGGAAAAAAGGCTATCACTGTCCACCCTATCTAAACCTCTAATTATCTTATATGCTTCAATAAGATCCCCTCTTAGCCGCCTCCTTTCTAACGAAAACAACCTCAAATCCTTCAACCTCTATTCATATGACCTGCCCTCCATACCAGGCAACATCCTGGTAAACCTCCTCTGTACCCTCTCCAATGCCTCCACATCTTTCTTATAATGTGGGGTCCAGAACTGCACACAATATCCAAGTGCGGCCGCACTAGAGTTTTGTACAGTTGCAACATGATGTTGCGGCTCCTAAATTCAATCCCCCTACCAATAGAAGCTAAGACTCCATATGCCTTCTTAACAACTTTATCGACTTGACTGCCTACTTTCAGGGATCTATGCACATACACCAAGATCCTTCTGTTCATCAAGACTACTAAGAGGCCTACCATTAGCCCTATACTCTACACATTTATTGTTTCTGCCATAGTGCATTACCTCACACTTTTTCCACATAAACTCATTTGCCACCTCTCGGCCCAGCTCTGCAACTGTCCAAGTCACTCTGTAAACTAAAACACCCCTCCTTTCACTATCTACCACACCCAACTTTAGTATCATCTGCAAATTTACTGATCCATCCCTCAATACCCTCATCTCATGCATTTAAAATTACAAACAGCAGGGGCCCACAAAAACAGACCCCTGAGGCACACCACTCGTCACCGAACTCCACGATGAATATCTCCCATCAACCACCACCCTCTGTCTTCTATCTGCCAGCCAATTTCTAATCCAATTACTAAATCACCCTCTATTCCACACATCTGCATTTTCTGTAGAAGTCTTCCATGGGCCACCTTATCAAAAGCCTTACTAAAGTCCATATATACTACATCAACCGCCTTACCCCCATCCACCTCTCTGGTCCTTTCTCAAAAAACTCAATGAGGTTAGTAAGGCATGACCTACCCTTCACGAAACCATGCTGACTATCCCCAATCAATTCATTTCTCTCTAAATAACTATAAATCCTATCCATAATAATTCTCTCCAATACCTTTGCCCACCACAGAAGTAAGACTCACTGGCCTATAATTCCCAGGAAGGTCTCTCTTCCCCTTCTTAAACAATGGGACCACATTCGCCATCCTCCAGTCCTCCGGAACCACACCCGTAACCAACGAGGACCTGAAGATCAGAGCCAGAGGCTCTGCAATCTCCTCTCTTGCCTCCCAGAGAATCCTAGGGTAAATCCCGTCCGGCCCAGGGGACTTATCCAACTTCAAACCCTCGAGAATTTCTAGCACATCCTCCCTATCTACTTCAATACTTTCCAGTTTGCAACCCTGTACCTCAGTGTTCTCCACAACTACATTTACATCACCCTGCGTGAATACCGAAGAGAAATATTTATTCAGTGCCTCTCCAATCTCTTCAGGCTCCACGCACAACTTCCCACTGCTGTCTATGACTGGCCCTAATCTTGCCCTAACCAATCTTCTATTCTTAACATATCTAAAGAAAGCTTTAGGATTCTCCTTAATCCTATCAGCCAAAGTCTTCTCGTGTCCCCTCTTAGCTCTCCTCAATTCACTCTTTAGCTCCCTCCTGGCTAATCTATAGCTATCCATTGCACTAACTGAGCCTTCAAGCCTCATCCTGACATAAGCCTCCTTTTTCTTCTAACCAGCAAATCAACTTTTTTCGTACACCAAGGTTCTCTTACTCGACCATTTCCTCCTTGCCTGACAGGGACATACTTATCAAGGACTCGCAGCAGCTGCTCCTTGAATAAGCTCCACATTCCAGATGTTCCCAGTCCCTGTAGTTTCCTAGTCCAATCTATGCACCCTAATTCTCTCCTGATGGCCTCATAATTACCCTTCCCCCAGCTATAACTACTGCCCCCAGCTTCATGCCTATCCCTATCCATCACTAAGGTGAACGTAACCGAATTGTGGTCACTATCACCAAAATGTTCACTAACTTCCAAGCCTAACACCTGGTCTGGCTCATTGCCCAGCACCAAATCCAATGTAGCCTCACCTCTAGTTGGCCTATCTACATACTGAGTCAAAAAACCTTCATGCACACTTTGTATAAAAACTGACCCCTCTGACGAGCTAGAGTTATATCTATTCCAATCAATATTAGTAAAGTTGAAGTCCCCCATAACAATTACCCTATTACTTTCACTCCTGTCCAGGATCGACTTTGCAATCCTTTCCTCTACTTCTCTAGAACTTTT